>CAMOHE010041887.1:0-39298 GCA_946598075.1 Artocarpus hirsutus
TGCTGTTTGGGGTGAATTCGGCAATCGGATATCTCCTGATGCTGGCGGTCATGTCGTTCAACGGCGGCGTGTTGGTGGCCATCGTTTTGGGGCTTTCCGTCGGCTATTTCTTCTTTAGGGCTCCAGACGAAGAGATCGTGGTCGTCGATAATCCCTGCGCTTGTGCTTGACCGATATATATATATATGTATATTATTTTGAGTTGAGAATTTTGCAATTTGATTCCTATTTTCCGTTTATCTGTAAAATGATTGATAATATTATTATAGTTTACCTTGTATTTATCAAAGAGTTTTTTCCCCTTGTCCATCCTAAGCTCTGTCCACATAGTTTGAATTCAGAGCAAAGTGTCACGAGTTGTATAATTTTTTACCCATCCTAATTAGACGCTCATGGAGACTCTAAGATCTTTAATAAGTGTTTGAATACTCTACAACATTTTAGAAAAATAAAACAATTTAGTAGTCATGGGTTTCTAGTTCTATAATATTTTAAAAGCTTGTATGACATATTAGAAGATTCTATAATATTTTAAAAGGTTTTACATGAGTCTAGAATATGCAAGAAACATTTAAAAATCTCCATAAGATTTTAGAAGTGTGTTCGGTTCAAGTATTTTTTGAACTCAATAAAGTTAAATTTAGATTCGAATATCAAGAATTCTTCGGATATATGTTGTTTCCCCCTTAAAATCTGAATCATTTAAGTATTAAGAATCTAAGTTTTTAAAATTTTCATTCCCTTAAATTTTTGATACTCGATATCTTTGTTACAGTAAAAACAAAAATTCTCACTCTTATATTTGAGGAAAAAAATCATAACTTCTTCATTTGATATCCAATTGATATGATTATTTTTTCACTGTGTTTCTAATGAAGAGATGAATAAATCAAGATCCATATTGCATATTTTTTAAGATTATTAATATTAAGATTTTGTTAGATTTATTAATAAATCAAATACTATCTTCACTATCTTTTCAAACATAAATTTCAATTTTATTTCATACTTAGATTAAAACTTAAATGCACATCTAAACGTTAATTCAAATTACTAACTCAAATCTTAATTCAAATCATACTAACTCAAATTAAATCATTAATTCAAGATACATGCAACTCACACTAGTGTCTTGTAGAATATTCTAGAATATTCTAGGCCATATATGTAATAAGAAATATGCTAGAATATTCTAGAACAACTTATGTTTCATAGAAACCTAGAACTTTCCTTAGAAGACCAATGGCCTATAAATTGGGGAAGCCCCCTTATTTGTAACCAATCTTCCAAAGTTTGCAAAGTTTTCACACTCTAATTGAAGCTTACTTTGTGTTTCATATCCTTAGTTCTCTTTCAAGTGCTCTTACTTAACCATCATCATTCTTGTCTTATCTTGTGAGTTTGGAAAAATTCAAGGCTGATTTAGCATCGAGATTACTAAGACTGCATGGTCATTTTATGAAAAAGTAAGGCCGTGACAAAAGGCTGAAGTAAAAAATATAGGCTAATAGAAAAAATTTACTCTTTAGCGATGCTTCATTAATGATAACAAAGTTACTTATATAGTTTTATGCCACAATTAGGATATTTTCGCATTTGTCCTGAACTATGTCACTAATGTAATTTTCTCATCAAATTTTTAAATTGTACCATTTAATTTTTTTTAAACTTTGTTCCGTTATCAAATATCCTTCTTCTGTTTAACATTGTTAGTTTTTGGACTTTTTTTATGGAATATTTTTTTATTCCCCACCCTCCTAATAAAACTATGTTATTTATGTTATTTTGCCCTTTGACTTTCAAAATGTATACTCTGTCTTTTTTTTTCTTGCAAATAACCGTCTTCCTTCCAAATCTACCTAGCTTAAAAAGTCAATATATTTTTTGGTCTAACTTTGGGCCAAAAAATCTAACATAAAAAAGAGTTTAAAGGAAATAAAAAACAAAAAACAGATTAAGAAAAACAGAGTTCAAGAAAAAATATTATTTTTTGCAATAGGCTATTCCAATTCTAAAATAAAAATAGCTTAAAAAGAAAAATAAAAACCCAAAAAATTCCTTAAAAAATAGAGGTCTTGTTGTCTTTTAAAAACAAGAACATATTATTTTAAGGAAATTTTTTTGGGGATGGCAAGGGATTGTTTTTTATTCTCCCCCTTGAATTTTCTTTGTATTTGTATTTTAATGGCACGTTGTAAACAATATTCATGTCAGTTGTAGGTATGGATTACTTTGACATGAAAGTATCGTAAAGTTGAGAAAAAAACAAATCAATTTATTAAGTCAATAATAGGATGAAAGGATATTATCAACTAACAAAAAAATGAGGGAACATAGTGATATATTTTGAAAGTCGGGGGGACAAAATAACATAAATGACATAGTTTGGGGAAGAAATATAAAAATATTCAGCACAAAAAGTCCAATAACTAATGGAATTGGAAAAACTGTTTGAGAGAATTAAGTTGTATATTTTAAAATCAGGGGGCAAAGTGACATAAGTGATATAGTTCGAGGGACAAATTTAAAAATAATCCCCACAATTAATATCATGTGAGGTACTTCCTTACCTTTATCCATATATATCATCTTTTTAAAAACAAAAAAAAAATGGCACGCATGTATATAAAGGCGTTTGGGAACGTAATTGTAATTATGAGTTAGAACTATAAATAAAGTGGTATGTAAGAGTTTTATATTATAGTATATTTTTATTTTACATTATAATATCTAAAAGCTTTACAAACTCTGAGTTCTAACTAGGTTGCCACAAACACTCAATTCGGTTCTTTATCATTTGTGTAATCATGTGCACTAACTTTTTTTTTCCCAAATTATGTATTAATCAAGTATTATAACGGAAGAGTCTTGAAGAAGAAGAATACATAAAAAGTCACAGAGGAAAAAGAAACCGCATCACTTTAAGCATCTTGACCCGCAAAACCCTGTACCATAGGAGCTACAGAATATAAAATTACCCCACTAATTAAATCAATTATTGCAAGCTGAGAAAAGAAAGATACACGCATGATTAACGTATTACATCTTAATTAATTCTTAATTGAAGCCAATTATTTGGATTTGGACTGCCATGAAGAGATCATTAGCACCTTGTGGATTTACAATATACGTAGCCAAAAGTGGCAATGACTCCGAAAACAAAAGCTTGGTCGGTCCCAGGCTTTACCAGTACATGGTAAAGATCCTTGCTTTCCATCAACTCTTCCACCCACTTCTCCACTCCGACCTACGAAATCCAATCATTACGTATTTTTAAATTTTCTCGCGAAAATCCTTTTTTTCCTAGTAGTGCGAAATTATGTTTTTAAATTTACTGATTCTATTTTCTTGTTTTATTAGTTATTCCTCTATTACTTATTTGTCATTTCTTTTAAATTTAATTATAACTTGACGACATGAATAGGATTACATAAATATTAAACATATTTAAAATTTAATGAGGCCTCAAAAGCTAATTAGAAGAACAAACAATAAGACATAAAAATAAGATAACAGATCATCTTGACTCTAAAATCGTATGAATGAACAAATAAATAGTATACTAATGACTTGTGCCACAATATTGCCTCTAGAATTGACAATGTTGTAAACACTAGGGACCTTTGAGGTCTCATAGGTAGAAACTTAATAGACCCCTTTTACTTCTCGATAATCTCTAAGCTGCCAATATGCGGAAGGAGATGGAGACATGAGATACACCACTTGATTCTTGTTTTTGTTTTCAGAGCAAAAAAAAAAAGGTGCTAGTATTTTACGCGTGCACCTTTACATGATGCATTTTTTTTAACGTGGGTTCATATCAAAATCGAATAACATATGGAAAAAAAAAATGATGATCTAACCTAAACAAATGTAGTGGTTTAAAAATATCTTCAAAATTCAATTTTCTTCTCTTTGCGTGCGAAAATTTCATGACAATATATGTATATAGGTCCCTTTCGACGAGTGAGAAGCAAAGCTTCTCCATCAGCATCTCTTAGAATGAGTTCCTCTTTTGTGCCAAGAATTCCACATCCATCAACTCTGAAAGCAACCTTCTGACTACAATCGGTCACCACAAAACCTCCTCCATTCACCACATGTGCCCTCTTTCTCACCAGAAAGACCACTTGAGAAGTTGAACAATGTATCTTACTGACTATTCCCATCAAACTTAACGTACTTTAGTTTTTCCATTGATTCAGTTGTAATGGGCAAAGCAATCTTTATACAGAAAGAAAGAAGAGAAAAGAAAAGAAACATTAAACTCAAGAAGAATAATAAACATGAGAAAAGCGCGGTTGCTCATTCAAAGGTTTGGTGGAGTTTGACTGTAGTGCAATACGTATTGAAAGTCGTGTAAGAATATATATGTGGTGTAAAGCAGCGTTGCTTCTGGAAGATGATGATTGTTGGTTTATGCGCCCTATATTGGCTTAGCATTTAAGAGAATGCGGACGAATGTAATTATTGGTTTTCAAGTTATGGGCATCAAGTTTAAGTTTTTGGGACAAGAACGAAAATGGCAATGATGTCGAGGTTGTCAAGATTTTGGTTTATGAATAACATCGTAGATATTGTCGATGTTAATAGATTTTTGAAAAAAGTTGTAATTTTTTTTATAACTTTATACAATATTAAACAAATCAATATTACTTAATTTGAACTACGTAATTAATAACATAACAATATTGATCTAATATAAGAATTACATTGCTTACTATAAATAGATACCATCATTTTATATATTAATTATGTTTCTAATATTATTTTTACATACATGTTACAAACAAAAGATAATAATATAATAATAATATAATAGAGTATATAAAAATTACCACCAAACATAACAAAGTATACATAAACTTTAAGTGTCTTTAATATCAAAAGGAGTTTCAAGTCGATTGAAAAGCATCATGTAGGTAACGATCTTAATCTAAACTATACATCTGCTAGGATTTTGTAATGACCAGGAGAAATTCATTAATAAAACATAATATTTAATTAGGTTTAACTAATGAATTTACCCTTAAAAATTATAATTTTTGTAAAATTATGATAATATATAAATAAGCAGTATTAATTAAAAATTTCATTGCGAACGTGATGCAATGTTGGATATTGTTAATACAGATTTTATGAGTTTAATTACTTAATAATTTATAAATAATATCCATAAAGTGAATTTTATATCACAATTAATTGTAAAATTGTGACACAAACGAGCAGATAATTGGAGTATAAATCAGACATAAAGTCCACCAAAACCCTAACCTAGTGTGAAAAGGAGGCCGACGCTATATAAGTATACTGCTAAGTGAAAACGTAAATATGAAAATGTTATGCTTGGCCTCCAAAAGTACACCAAAGGTAAGTAAAATATTTTACACAATCTAAGGATATTTTGTGCATTGATTTTACTATTGTAATGTAAGAGAAATGCTGTATGGTGAAAAATTATATAGTGTACATTTTTGGGGCCCAACAAGTGGATACTCAATTGAATTTCATTAGGCCACCATGCCATGAAAGGTGGCCCAATCACATTAAGCCACATGGGTGAACCAATGGGTTACTTGGTGAGTCACCTCATTGGATAAGCATGAATTAAATGTGTGTTTAGCCAAAATTTTCATTTCTTCCTTCTCCAAACCCATGGCCACCATTGATGAACCTCCCCAAGAATTTTTCAACTTCACATCTTAGCAAAAATAACCCCAAGTAAGTTCAACAAGCTAAGCTCAAGGAATTCCATCAAGTTTTAAGGTAAAAATCTAACTTTTTTTCAAGTTTTCAAAGGAATTTTCATGGGTTAAGGGAGAAATTGATTCAAGGTGTTTTTGTATGAAAATAATGTCTAGGAAGGAGTTTCAAAGGAACCTTAGGAGGCTCGAATCACAAAATATTATTTGGGTAAGCTTTGATTTTTTAAAGTATTGAAATTTTGTGATTTTTGTTTTGATTTTTATTCCTTTAAAAGCATGTGGGTTCTTGAGCAAATTTTTGGTTAAATTCCATAGAAATATGAATTGTGGCATGTTGATATTGTGAAAATTTAGGATTTATTGTGCAAAATGGTATTTATGTAAAAACGGTTATTTTTGTAATTTGAATGTTAGTTTTGCAAAAATGATGGTTGGGCATGAAAACGGTTTAAAAAAGGGTTGGAACTGCCTTCACAGAGGTTGATGTGATGTTTAAAAACAGGTTTTTACAAAAATGCCCTAAGCACTAAATTGTAAGAAAAAGTTCTTTCTCGGTAGAATTGAAAAATACCCAAAAAAACTCCTATGCAGTGAGAATTTCAAAAAAGTTAAAACATGAAAGTTGTAAATCTCGACGAAACTGTTAAACAACAAAATAGTTTGTTGAAAATCTCAACCGTTTGTGAGATTTTAATTTTTCATAAATTTGTTAAAATTGAAAAAAAATTTAAAAGGGCAAAAATGTCATTTTGTAAAATGATTTAGGGTATGATACTTTGAGTAAAAATGTTCCTTTTGAAAAATAGAAAATTTTGGTTTAAAGAGATAAATTTTAGCCCCAAGGTAAAATTGTCAAAATTTTTAGTTACAGGGCTAAACTGCAAAGTTTTACTGAAATGGGGCATAGATGTGAAATAAGAAGATCCGACCACTAGGGTATTATTTTAAAATTAGTACGCAACTATTTTCGTTAGAATAGAGAAATCAAACTCGAGAAGTTAGTAAGCTCACTAAGGGAAAAATCGTCATTTTTTCCCGAGTAAGCCGAATCATACTAAAAAGCTCCTAAATGGGAAAAAGGGATAATTAAAAAGATTACCGCCCTTTGTTAGAGACGATAGGGTAGGGTAAGATAGGGGTAAGAGAACTCGTGAATATCGGAGTTGTGTGTAGTTATACAATTCGATTTATTAACTAACGAACGTTTTGTTCTGAGACATGGAGGAAATAGCAAAATTTGGCTAATAGCTTTGTAATTGGCCAACAAGATCCTAGAAGTCTAGGAAAGAGGAAACCGACGTTGAGTTGCCCAGCATTCGAATTAAATAAGTACCCATCTCACCTATAGTATGAAATTATAGGTATAGAATGTGGTATGTGCATATGTATACCTGTGTATATATCAAGGTGTATACATGTGTGTATGCTATGACATGAGTACATATAAGTATGTTGGTATGTACCCGTGAGTATACTAAATAAATACCTGTGTGTATATTATATTGTATACCAGTGTATATATTAAGGTATACCTGTGAGTATAAAAGTATGTACCTGTGTGTACTATATTGTACAAGAGTATTTATGTTTTGCGTATAACATGTGTTTATCACTTCATGAATAGTATGATAACCATAATAAATGGACTGGTAAATAAATCACCAGAAATTAAGACAAGTGTCGTATCGACTCTTGACTCAAGAGGAGTTTAAGGATATAATATGGTCACGGTGTTATGAAGACCTATGTGCGCAATGGTACGAACACTTGGGCCCTAGTTAAAGATAAGATATGAAAAATATAAAGAATGTTCATAAGAAAGCATAACCGGATCATGCATTCTATTGAATGTGCATATCGGTTATATGAGACTTACTGAGCGTAAGCTCATTGAGTATTTTTTGTTGTAGGTATTCCGATAAGAAAGTTAGAATAATTTCATTGATGAGCTGACAGAGGGATGATTAGTGTGTAGGTTGGGTATGGATTCCGCCGCAGTTATATTTCCGCTGTAGTATATTTTATGTTATTTTGAAATATATGGTTTAGAAAACAGTATTGTATAAGAAAGGTTGTTTATGTAAGTACAAGTATATGTCTGTAATTTTTAAAGTTGCTAAAACCAGTATTGTACAAACAAGTGTGTGAAGTAAATAAATGTATATATTTGTGTTCCTAAAGATATTAATATCTGTATGTGAAAAAAAAAATTCCTAAGTTTTCACTTATATGTAAGTAAGAAAAGGTTTATCACGGCCTAGAAAAGACGAGTTATAATAATATTACCCTTGAATAGTTATGGATGTGCCACATGTATATTTCTTAATCTCTTCCTACTATTAATCTATAAATTAAATATTGTTAAATTATCTAACTTGATGAGTCGTCTTCATAAAGTTATAATGATATTTCAATACTGATTTAAGGCAAAAAAATACACGTGTATATCAAAGAAACCATCGTACTTTTATACCATCATTATATATATATATATAATTGATTATGTTTCTAATATCTTTACATACTCATTACAAAAAAAATACAATAACATAATAGATTATATAAAAATTACCACTAAACATAATAAAGTATACACAAACTTTAGCGTCTTTAATATCAAAAGGAGTTTCTACTCGATTGGAAAGCATCATATAGGTTTCGATCTTGATCTAAATAATACATTTACAAGAATATTACTCTTGAATAGTTCTAGATGTGCCATATGTATATTTCTCGATCTCTTCCTACTATTATTCCATAAATTATATATTGTTAAATTATCTAACTTGATGAGTCGTCTTCATATAGTTGTAATGATGTTTCAATACTAATTTATGGCAAAAAAAATGCATAGATATATCAAAGAAATTATCTTGCTTTTATACTTCTGAACCATCCCTATCTAAGAACTATAAAGGAAATATAACCATAAAAATTTTTGTTAATTTCGAAGCTTATGAAGTCAAAACTCAAAGCAATAAAATCCTCATCAGTTTGACTCATTTGAGTTGCGTAATCTCTTTTCATATGTTGCTCTATAATTACCCCAATACCCTCACCTGTTGCCTGACACCATGATCTTCGCCTTGTGTAGAATTTTTCTTCTCCGGTGAATGGACTGAAGGACATATATTTGATTGGACATTGTTAATCCTCTTCTTTTATAGTTCATTATCATCACCACCCCCACCATCATTAGTGCCATTAGAATTGTAATAAAATTTACGTGCTTCATGAAGAATGATAATTGAAATTAGTAGACAAAAATAGCAATAATATAGTACACATATTTGCATGTAAAAAGACATAGTGCTTTGTAAAGATGTCATGAATAACTCATTTTAAAAGTTAAAATTATTCAAAGACTAAATAAGTCTTAACAAATACTTTTTTACTATCTTTAGGTTCAAAATATTAGTCATATTTTATTAAAAATAATTTTAAATGAGTCCTACAAAATTTATTTTTGTGCAAAAAAGAAAATTTTCCCAATCATTTTGGACATTTTGTGGAAATTTTCTGAAATATCTTAGATTTTCACTGATATTCACCAATATTACAGATATTTGTGAACATTGTGAATATTTTATGAACATCCTAGAAGAAAAATCCTTCCCCCATATTTTTGTCAATTCAAAATATAGATATTATCGTAGAAATATTGACAATATTATAGAGATTTTCATCATTGTTTGAGGATTAAGAGAAAAAAGAAGAATCTTCGTGAAATCTAACATTGTTTTTTATGAGTTGGCTAGACAAAGATGGATTGAAGATAAGATAGATTTGAGTTCAAGTGGCACAGGACCTTCAATCGACCATAAGGGGGTATTCTACCCTTACCAAATTCATTCTATTGAAGCGTAAAAAGTACTTCTCATGTTTTATTTCTTTGATTTGAAAGTTCCATAATGTTGTAGATTTATAACTAAGGAAAGCTCCTTTATATTATGTCATTTGATTAATTAAAGTTCCGTGTTGCTTGCCACTCCTTAAGGCCAAGGACGGGGTCGAACCGTCATCAACTTAGAAATTTAAAATGATTTTTGTTGCTTGTTTGGCAAAAAGGGTTCCAATATGTTTTTATAGTTTCAACAATTTTTACTATATAATGTTTTGTTTTACAAAATTTTAAACCAAAAACCGATTCAAACCATAAAAATGGTTCTAATGATTCTTCTAAACAGACACCAAGTTAACATTATGTCGAATGCAAAAGTTATAAGATGTTTGACAAAACCTGTTTGAATTGAAAAAATAAGTTCAATTATTGTAACATGTAAGAACTTTATATTATAGCTGTTGAAAGTTTTAGACTATGAATGGTTCGATGTGAGTTTAAACCATTGTGCTAAACACACGGTTAATATCAATATTGTATTTGTTATTCAAGAGTATGAAAATGGCATATTAATTTGTTATTTTATTTTCTCAAAAATATATATATTATTCTATTTTTAAACTATGATCCATAATGTTGTTTTGGATATTATATAATATTTCCCACAAGCATTGAGCTTTGTGACGTGTAAAACTCCTTTTAATTTTAAAATATTACAAAATAAGGACGTTGTGATGTTTAAGCTTTGGAGTAAAAGATAAAAAGGAGAATCTTTGAGAACAAATCGACCAAAAAATTCAAAAAGACGTCCTAAGACTTTTGGAATTTGGCAGCTCAACAACTAAAAAGGAGAACATTTTCTTCGTATCGGTGAAAGGAAAAATTAAAAAAAAAAAAAAAAAAAAAAAAAGACAGAGAAAAAGTAATATGTTATTTGGATAATATCTCAGATCGCCCTCGAGCTTGCCATTGAATTTTTTTTTTTCTCTACTCATACTCATTCCTTTTTCCTTCTTTGTTAACTGTTTGCACTTCACATGATAATTGCAATATATAATATATATATTGGATTTTTCAGCTGAATTAATTTTTTTGATGAGTTTTTCAGCTGAATTAGTTGCTGCAAAGAGATCAGTGACGTTGTTAACTCGGTGACAATGGGGCAATTTTGTCTTTGTAATTTTTGAAGGTCCTGTATTTCAAACTCTCACACAATACTTGTAGAATTGACTAACAACAGCGAAGAGTAGGTTTATCAAATTCACCAGCCTAAAAATCTGGATCAATTCTCTCAAGCTATTAGCGAAAATAGCTCAGCCCAGATGAGCCCAAACGACAAAACGCAAGTTCATCAGTGATGGTCTTTGATCATCCCTCAATCTCTCCTTTTAAATTCATTTCATTCTTTCCCAGGTTCAGATGGGCCCCGCCTCGTGATGGGTGCTTCACGACGCTCGCGCCAGCCCGAGGGAAGGGAGTGCACGTTTTTCCACCCGTACGGAATCCCAACCCCACCCATGACCCCCAAGTGGGGTCTGGGCCCACCTTTGTGGTGGGGTCGTGTTGTTCATGACATTGGACACGCAGGGTGTGATCGTAAGCAGGATAAAAGTAAGTATGGAGGTTATGGTGAAATGACAGCAAGCCTGTGCCATCTGCATTCTTAAACAGAACCATCAGAATGTCCAACTTTAATGCCAAGTTGCCATTGCGGTAAGAAAAGTCATTTCCATTCTTGTATAGTTACAACAGTCTAATACGTAATAAATTTTTTAAATTAAGTTAAATTATTTTCTTGGTAATGAGGTTGTAAATCTATAAACTTAAATAAGATTGCGCTTCGTATTATTCCATCTATTTGCCTTATTTAGCTATTTGACACTGATGTCCTCGTAAGTTGTTGCATACTTACAATTTGTTTTTTAAACGTTTAATTTTAATAATATGCACCTTAAATTTATAAATCTGTAGCAAATCACTATTTATGGACATTGATTTTAGTTTTTTTACTAAAATTGACGTGTAATTTGCACTTCAATAATTGATTAATGATATCAATGATCAATTTTTTATATTTTTACCTAAATTTATTGTGATTTATATCTTTAAATAAGTTTCCACCAAAATATAAAATTTTGGATTACCTTTGTCTGAATATAAATTTAGGTTAGCATTTATATAAAAAAAACTCTTTTATTCTGTTTACTAACGGGCCATATGAAAATTACATCTCAATTTCAATCTAAAAATTTAAATTATTATCTATGAAGATAATTTACTACAGATTTGTCAGTTTAAGATATAACCTGTTGAAATTAAAAGTTTGGACAAATTGTTAATACGCAACAAATTAAGTTTAGCGGGTAATAGAGACAAATATTCTTCCATGGAAACCCAAGCAACCATGAAATCATGGGCATTCCATTTTTCCCATTTATGACATTAATTGGGCCACAAATCTACCCCTAAGCGAGTTGATGGACTTTCGAATTCAATGCAAGACCAAGTCCTAAAATTTATGTAGCCCAACCCCAATATTCACATGCCAATTTCCAATCCATTTTTTCCCTGCTTAAGAAAAAAAGTTGGAAAAGAAAAAATAATAAATGTATGAGAAAGTTTAAGTTTAAGGAACTCCATAGAAAAACTTATTTTTGGATTTATATCACAAATGGTGAAACTTTTGATTTATGTTACACAAATGAACCAGTGAAAACTCAACAAAATGTAACATAAATTCAAAACACAAAGAAGTTATGACATAAATATGAAGAGGCATAGAAGCTTTGCCATCTCACTTAATTTTCTGCAAAATTTTCTGTCATGGTAAGAATTTTTTTTTAAAATTTTATTAACGTCTTAAGATTTTTTTCCACTCTGAACCGTATATTTTTCAGGAAAATTGGCAAATAATCCTAAATTGTATGAGATACTAACGTCTTTCTACTTCCAACTCAATTGCTGAGTTGTTGCAAAGATTTTGATTATTGGAGGACCAATAAAAGAAGCTGACAAAAGTATAAATGGTTTGACCTTTCTTTCTACATGGTGCCTCTGCAAATATGGATCTAAAGTCTAATATTATTATCACTATTCAGTCAGCAATCTAATAATTCTCCTTTCTCTCTCTATTTTTTTTTTAATAAACTCCTTTTATTCTACTCGATTAACAAGCGAATTTAAAACTCCACCACTTGGCCACTTTTGTTGTTATTCTTTTCTGGTAGAGAAGACAAAAAGAAAAAGAAAAGGATTTGTTGAGCCAAGGCAATTCATTCTCGTGCGAAAAAAAAAAAATAAAGTATACACTTTTTCTAATAAGAAATAAAAATACTCGTATTTGTTTTTTAATTATCAGATTTAAAAAAAAATATTTTGACTAGATCAAACGTTTTTAAAAAATGTGCTATCAATGAAGGTTTTTATCGGTGTAGATTTGTTGTATTTATTTTTCTGTTTTTTTTTCTCTAATATTTATTTGATATATAATAAAAAATAAGACAATTATGTGACGTAGTTAGAGTTATTCTCAAAATCAGGGCTAAACTAATTCGTCATAACTTTCTCCCTCTCCCCAAACCAAATTTATGTTTTTCCCTCTTTCCTACGCAGCCGTCACGTGCGGTCTGAGGTACTTCCCCATCGTGCTTTTCGCTTCTTCCCTCTCTGCAGTCTGGCGCTGCTGCAACAACAAACCTCTCTCTCCAAACACCCAAAATTATTTTTTCCAAAAAAAAAAAAAAAAGCCCCAAAAAAATAGAAAAACAAAAAGCAAAGAAAAGAAAAGAAAGATCCGAAAAATCCCACAAAAATTCGATCAAATCCAAGAGCCTCAAACATTGCCAAATGGGTTCTTGCAGACTTTGCTTGGTGCAGTTTGCAGCTTTTTTCTCTTCTTTTTCACAGCCGTCTTTTTTTACCCCCCATAACCATGGTTATTCTCTTCGTTGTTTTTGTTATTTTAGTACCCATTTTACCATGCACATAAAAGACGTGCCTCGAGAGAGCCCCCCTCGATATCACACTCAGAAAAACACAGACCACAGTCATTTTTTCTTTTTTCTTCTCCACTACTCTTCTCTTTTAACCCTGCTCAGACTGTATCACAATAATAATAATAACAACTCTCTTTTTAGCCTCATAATTACTCACTTTCCTTCTCAACTGTAAAAAAAAACCCCTCAAATTTAATCCCTGCAGCCCATATATATATATATATATGTGTGTGTATATATATATATATATGTGATATAACATTTATGTTGTTTTGCAGAGCACTCCTTTTAATCCAAATTTATGTAATTTTTTTTTTTTCACTAAAGTGGTTCTGACTTCTGCTGTCTTAATTATCCTTGTCAGACCGCCTAATTACCGCCTCTGCCTCGACCTTTTTCGTTTTTTAACACTTTCGTATCAGAGCCATCTAATTTTTGTAATTATCTTTTGAATACGTCCTACTTCTCAAAAAAAAATTTTTTTCTTTTTTCATTTCTTGTTTTTTTAAAATAATGCTACTATTACTAGCCTGACTTAGCTCGTGGCTTTTGTTACCACTGCGAGTGGTACAACTCTCATACGGCTCTCTCTCTCCTCTCTTTCTCTGTCTATACTTTCTCTCTCTCTCCTCACTAGGCATCACTCCATCGTACTAATGCTACTTGCTTCCCTCTCGCTATGTCCATTTCACTTTGGTTTTTCGCTGCAACCGAATTAAGTTCTCAGCTTTAACAAGAAATATCTCTTTTTCTTCTTTTCTTTACATTTACAAAAGAGAGAGGAAAAAAAAAAAAAAAAGAGAAAGGAAAATATTTATTAATGGCTGCTGCCGGTGCTGCTCAGCCGGGGCGGTCTTCGAGCGTGCCGTCGCTGCCTCCGCCGTGTCCGAAGTCGCCGCTGCCGTATCCGGATTTGTACGGAAAGCGGAGGGAAATGGCCAAGGTTCAGATGCTTGAGAGGGAGATTGGTTTTCTTCAGGTGTGTAAAAAGAACAAACCAAAAAAAAATGCTTACTTTACAAGGTTGTTTTTTTTTTATTATTTATTTTGAATTTTTTTTGGTTTAATGAGTTAATGGGGTGGATTTATTATTGGTTAATAACGTGAATTTCCAATGCTCTGTTTGTGTGAGGTAAGGGGCTTTCCAAAGCGGTTTGGCCTGGAAATGGCAATTCTTGAGATTTCATGTTTTCCCTTTTGTTTTGTTTTGTTGTTGTTTTGTGATCAACTAGGAGTGTTTGAAAGTGGAAATAATAAGCAATTTGAAGCTTGTTATCAACTTCTGATCTAGGGGATATGCACTCACTTTGTTATATGACCTTAATTTTTAACTCCTAACTAGTTAAAATATTGTATATTCTTGTTGTACGAGTCTCTTCTAGATATCAAAAATACTTATAGGAATGGGACCTGTTAAAGTTCTTTTTCAAAGCTTGGTTGTTCTTTTTCAAAGAGCAATTTTAAAGTTCTTTTTTAGACCTTTAGAATTGTAAGCTAATAAATGGTTAGAAAATTCTACATCTGATCTTTTAGTGTAGTTGCCAAGTTCTTGACACATTTGTATAAGGATCAAGTTTTTTTTTTTAACAATTTTTTTAACCTCTTTTTTTGACAGTTTTTTGTTCTTATGGGTGTGTGAGAATTTGATTTTACAATTTATCTTTGAGTAGGAGGAATTAAAATCCGTGGAGCAACTTCAACCCTCTTCAAGATGCTGCAAAGAGTATGTTGATCAATCAATTACAGGCCTTTCTTTTTGTTATCTTCATCCCTTTTTTCCCCTTCATCTGAGAAGTATGCTAAGATTGTCTGCATTTCCATATTTAGCCAACCTGTTGAAGATTGAGTATTATTATTTTTTGCAGGATAACTGAATTTGTGGTGTCAAATCCTGATCCTTTAATACCAACGTAAGATTACTGTTGCTGATGTTTTTCTAACTCTAGAGATTATTTGATCCTTATATTATTTTCCTTTCAAGCAGAAACCGAAAAAAGCGCCGTTCATGCAGTTTCTGGAAATGGCTCTGGTATGTCCTGAACTATCTTGCAGTAATAATTTAAACAAACTTCGATACTAGAACGTGAGAGTGAGATTATCTGAAGCAAAACAGGAACAAATTAAGATATTTTGTTCTAATATTTTGAAATTTGGTAATAGTTAAAGACTAGTTCAGGCAGAAAATCTATTTTCTCTGTTATGTCTTGCATCCTAGCTATTGGAAAAGTTTGTATTGTTACGCATCTCTTATGCTGAAGCCAAAATTCCCATTTGGTAGTCCAAAAAAATAATGCAAAAACTTCAGTATCTAACAATAGTATGCTCCTTATGCAGTCGAATCCCATGCTTCAGCTTCTCATGGATTTGCTGTTGCTGCTACCCTGGATGCTGCTCATTTCACCTAGAAATGCCGCGCTGCTGTGACTGCAAGTGCAGTCCATGCCATTGCCTTGATTGCTGCAGTTGCCCTTCGTGTTTCACCTGCACATTACCAAAGTGGTGTTGCTGCTGCCGTGGTTGCTTCCGTAGCTGCTTCAACTGCTGCTGCTCGTGGCCCCGATCAAATTGCTGCAAAAACCTATCGTGCAGCAGAAATTGTTGCATTTTCCCGACTTGTTCATCCCCCGGTTGCTCTACCTGCAAATGCCAATGCAAATGCTCATGCACTTGTCCTATATGTCTATAGGTATCAACTCTTGTTATTGTACAAAATTATGCTATAATCTTTTGCTATTTATGTTTCTTGTATTCATCCTATATTCAACAAATGCATCATGCTTAAGTTCTAGCTAGAATATTATTTTGCCAATACCAAGTGCCAGAAGAAAATTTCATTTTATTATTTTTTCTTGGGCCCAAAAGGATGTATCTGGAAGTTGCTGGTTTGGATTATTGGTTCTTGCTTTGGAGGAATTTCTGGAGTGTAAACAAATTGCTTTCCAAATGACATGATATTTGATAAGTTGGAGTTTGGGGTCGTTTATTTGGCATGACAAGACTGAACAAAATCAAATTAAGGATACAGGGATAGAAGAAATGTGGTATAGAATTAAATGCTTTTGTTTTGTTGTCTGTTTTGGGAACTACTTAGTGGCCGTAGTTGCACTTAATACCATGATTAGGATTATTTCATATTTAGCAACAGTTAGTCTGACATGGATGGGTTTTGGGTTTATTGTCAATAATAATTCTCCGACTCTGACCTCCATAATTTACATTCGTGGCCCTACAACTCAGATTCATTATTGATTCAGATTATCAAAATTGGCAGGCTTTTTGATTGTTGAGTTGAAAAACCATAGCTACGCGACAGGCCCATGTTCGAGGCTGATTCCCTTGCAACGAGTGTTTCTGTAGAAATCCACACAGAGCCTAAGGGTGTAGGGCATATGTGCATGTACACACTTCCATTGCTATATATAGTAGGATACAAAATGAAAGCCCTGTATCGTTTCATAATGTCTACAATAAAATTTGACAATCTGTGATGTTCTTGTTTCACTATACTTTCGCTAGGATCAACCTACTAACCTACTATTGCAGGGTAATATTTTTTGCTAGGAACCAAAAAAATATTCTCTGATGGGTGTGTCTTTCAGCCTCCAAGTCTGTAGAAAAAATGAGAAAAAACGATTTTGACTAGATCTAATTGTTACAAAGCATGTATTTAAAAAATTGGTTCAGACTAATTAATTTAAACTCAAACAATATAGAACAAAAATAGTGTAAAATTTTTTATTTTTTTAGTGTTTTAAACTAATTAGTTAAAACCGATTTTTAAACACCTTCAAAGTATGCATCACTATCTCTGGTGGTAGAGGTTACGATGATAGAAGTCCCCACAACTGCAGCTCTTTAAAATAATTACTACATGGTTTAGTATTGGAAAAGACTTGACTTGACTTTATGGTACGAAAGGTGAAGAAAACCATGGCTTCACGTAAAAAAAATTCACCTTCCAAATAACAACGTTATGACTATCGTACACGGAAAAATAGAATACTGTCATGTCATGCTATCAGAAAATTAGTTTAAGAAGCAGAACTTATTGCAAGTTCCTTTCATAAGAAACTCCTTCCACCCCATTTTCTGAAATGCTTACAATTGCAAATCCCAAATACTATTTTTTCTTTTCTTGTCTTCTTGGAGCGCACTTGAGATCAGGGCCTTGTTTTTGGGCCGCTGTTTCCCTCTGGCCAAATAAATAGCTACAAAGAACCCACCAACACACCAAACGAAAACCAAAAGGGAGAACAACGTTAAAAAAAAAGGCACCGAAGCATCTCCCATCTTACAACAGTGTCCATGCGAAAGCAACAGGGCTCCTGACTTGATGCTCGGCATTGCTCCAGACAATGGAGCCAAACTCGGACCTTGCCGTCCGGGCTGCACCTCTGTCAGCCACAAAGGTCACAGTGTAGCTCAGCCTCTGCCCAACGCTTTTGAACGCAAGATTGGCGGGCTTCACGGTGACTTTCACCATTGGAGGTGCATTAACAGCCACCGTGTATACAGACCCTGCAGCTCCCACGTTGGTCAGCCGACGAGTGTAGCGAACAATTCTCTTGTTCCCTAACACAATGGAGAACGAAGGGTAGTTGAGAGCACCGGGATCGGAGAACTTCTTGGAGCAGGTGAAGTTGTGGTGCTTGACAATGGATTGGATATGATCGGTGGTGTAGTCCAAGGAACATAAGAACTGGACATACTCATCAACCGAGATGTCATAGACCAGGCCGGGTGAGAGGGCTTTCTGGGGGTCCACATGACCCGCCCCGTGAGCCCACGGAGTGGAGAATTGACCTCCCTCCGCATCCCTGAGAGGGGACTTGGTGTTGTCGGTTACATAGGCAGTTGTCATTAGGGCTGATTTGATTGCACTTGGGCTCCAATCTGGATGAGCTGCTTTGAGTAGTGCAGCTAGACCACTAATGTGGGGGCAAGACATTGATGTACCTGCATTTTTCCAGCCAAGGACACAATACGCGTCAGATATATCTAGCTAAAACTGATTAAAACAAAATAATATATATCTACGAGTAAATGTTGGACACAACAATCCCAGGAGTTTTTCTTTTTTTTTTTTCTTTTCCTGATTCAGTCAACTTTAGTTATGTGTCCGCGTCAGTTGTCTCTTTTGGTAAACCAACAATTATAGAAGTAAACTAAAATCTTTTACATCGTTCCACGATACAATTTAGTCAATTCTTGTTGAAACTAACCACATCAAAATGGATAACTATCATAGATTACAATACAACTAAAAATTTTTTTAAAAAATTGATTAATCCCATTGCAGCTTGTTACACTAGGGTCACGACAAGATAAACTTAATTGCATTTGTTTTTCTTAGTGGAAAAATAAATAGCATAACCGTACGATCCATTGTGCAATTTTTAACAGAACAAAAGATATTAACAATTCAACAACAAACTTTTTAGTCAATTCTGGTCGAAACAAATTGTTACTGTCTATGGACATAATATATGCTAATTGAACTTAAATCCTCTTTCCAGTTTTTGTGTCCGAAATAATATTTAAGACGAATCATTTAATAAAAAGCACCTAAAATTCAATTAGGCACCACCCGCAAGGCCAAGCCTTTGGTCATTATTGACCAAGAAAGCCAGCTAGTTCAACCACAATTGAACAAAACATTCACTTACCCAATTGAGCTGGCAGTGGGCATCAGATTAGACTGCCTATTTACTTTTGGAGACGCATGTATGTACCATGGATAGACGAACAAACCATAAATTATATCCCTTTTTTTAATGCAAAAATAGTTGAGGGAGCTTAGTTTCCACATCAGAACATTATAACATAATTTACGATTTGGGATTTGACAAGTACGTAAAATGAATGAAAATATAGCCGTTGGAAATGGAATAAACATTTTCACATTACCACATACCTGACATGATGTTGAACTGGGTTTTCCTCGTGTCCTTCTCAAGCCCAGTGGGACCAATCGCCTCCGACCACGCGGCAAGGATGTTCACCCCGGGCCCAATCACATCCGGCTTCAAGATCTGCGGCGTCACCAGGTTGGGCCCACGGGAGCTGAACGCCGCCACAACCGGCGACGGCCGCACGTTCAGGACCGTCCCACCGAAGCTCAGCAGCGCCGTTGGATTCGGATCCGACCGCACGTACTCCCTGATCTGGTCCCCGACCTTCATCCCGACCGCTACCGCCGGCAACAGGTGGCTGTCGGCCACCAGCTCCTCTCCGCTGGCGGCATTGTTCGCCAGAATCATCCCGATCCCGCCGGCGTCGCGCACGACGGCTCCTTTCTCCACGCGGGCGTTCACTCCCCTGTCGCACAACACCACTTTCCCACGCACAACGTCCGGTTCGAGCGAACCGGGCAAGCACAGGTTACCACTGCTGCTATTGGACCCGGATCCCTTGCTGTAAACCAACCCGACCGGTTTGTTCCCCATTCCCGGTCCGCTATAGAGAGAAACTCCAGTGAACCGGTTTTTATTTCCCAGCGTAGCATAGGCCGGGAAATCACGATCCAAAGTACCAGCCCCAACCGTCATAATCCACGGAGCCACATTGGCCAGCGAAGCCCTGCTGGGCCCACTGTTTCCGGCGGAGCAGGAGACGAAGATCCCCTTCTCCACGGCGGAAAAAGCTCCTATGGCGATCGTATCGCGGTAATACGGAGCGGATCCGCCACCGAGAGACATCGAGAGGACGTCGACGCCGTCGGCTATGGCCGTATCTATACCGGCCAAAATGTCCGACCCGAAGCAGCCGGTGCTCCAGCAGACCTTGTATGTCGCCACGCGCGCGCGTGTGGCCATTCCCCTCGCCGTTCCGCCTGCGTATCCAAGAAGGCTCGCGTTCGCCACGTGCGATCCGGCGGCGGTGCTGGCCGTGTGGGTCCCGTGGCCGTCGTGGTCACGCGGCGAGACTGCCTCCTTCCTCGGCTTCCCGAAGCTTCCTCCTCCGCCCGAAATCTGATATCCCTTCGAGAAGCTTCGGGCTCCGATGAGCTTCTTGTTGCAGAGTGAAGGATCAAAATCTGGCGCCGACTCGCACTCTCCTTTCCACCGTGCCGGGATCTCCGGCATTCCCGTGTCATCAAAGCTCTTCGACTCCGGCCAAACTCCGGTGTCCAGAACTCCGACGATGACATCATCGGAGGCCTGGTTAACGTCCTGCGCGCTCAGCCCTCCGTCGACCGCCAAGCCCAGGAACTCCGGCGTCCGAGTTGTGTGCAGAGTGTAAACGGTGTCCTCGTAAACTCCGATGACCGAGTCGGACTTCTGAAGCAACTCTGCCTGGGCGGGATCGAGAGATGCCGCGAAGCCATTGTAGGAGTTTGTGTAGGCGTAGAGGAGGGAATCTTCTGGAGCGGACGAAAGGGACTGAAGATTCGCAGAGTACCAGTCATGGTGAGTGGGGTAGTCTAAAGGCTTGTCGCGAAGTTTCATGTGAACAATGTAGACTCTCTTGTCTGAACGACATTGTGGAACGAGAAGAAGGAGCAAAACAGAGAAGGAGAACCAGATTGGTGTAGCCATGGAGCCCATGGCTTGACAGAGGAGAAATATGTTGGGGTGTTAAATGTGGAGAAGAAAGAAAACGAGGGGAGAAAAAAAAATATAAAAAAAAAACCCAGTCGCTAATGGCTGCGACTGTCAGACGGATAGAAGGGAAGAGAGACTCATGTCGGCTTTATAGCCACGTTCAGATTTGGAATAAGGTGTTTCGTTTGTTTTATTTACTCAGATGCCATTACATCTATATATATACAAACAAACACATTTATTTCTAGGGGAAAAAAAAAAAAAAAAAGCACGAGTCATATTGTATGATTAAGGTTTTGGCTTAAAACCCGCATCTGAGTTTGCAATTTTTTTTTTTTTTAAGAATATAACTCCGTTTGTATGGTCTTAAAACACTTAATTTCTTAAAATGTATTTTATAATATTATATGTATTATATACGAACAGCTTAAAATTACATAAATTATGAATAAAGTTACATTATCAAACAAAAAAGTTATAAATATTGGACTAGTCCGATGTCAAATTAGAGACTCTTTTGTGTAATTAAAAATATTTCGTAATTACAAGTATAACATTGCAGTAAATTTATACCTAACTTCGTCGTGAAATAAAGAGTTCAAATCTTTTGTCTTGAAAAAAACATTTCAAGAAAAAAGGGGCGTTATGTTGTTTAATTAATTAAACGCGTTTTAGGGAATAACTTCACGGGGTTCTCTTTTCTTCCATGTTCGAACTTGTGATGAGTTTTTGGATTTTCAGAAAATTTTAAAGAACTTTCTGGATTTGGTATTGGATGGAGTGAGGGTGTTTGTTCTTGTTCTTCTTCTGGACCCTCCTAAGAACAAAAGGTACTTTTGTCTAAGAGAACACATAGAGACACCATTACAGCTGGAGACACGCAATCAAAACGGCCCACCAATTCACCGCGGCTGCTATGACTTTTTTTGCTGATTGGATCATCCATTCACATTTCTCTCATCCCCTTGAGTTTTGTTTTGACAACTGCATGATCTGTGAAAATGGATTGTCGTCTAGTAACATTATTATGTCACTTCCTACTTTTCCCTCTTGGACCAAACTATAACCTGTCATTTTGCATGATATCGGGTCTTCTGTTGTTTGTTTACAGAATTACCCTCTCCTCCAAATGTTAATAACCAATCATGCCACCACCACCGTCATCCGTCAGCCGCGTTACTTAGCAGGAAACTTTAAAAACTGAAATCCCATACTAAAAAAGAGGAGCTTTTATGGTGTGGTAACAAATTTTCCCGACACCGTTTTAAAAATACAATAAGTTGTAAATTTTATGTTAAAATTTTGAACTCTTAACGTCAAAGTTATGTAAGTTATAATATATTTGTGAATTAAAAAACATAATAATTTTGTGTATTTTACGTTGAATGTATAAAAATTACAATAGATTTGTATACCGACACGTCTAAGAGTTGTCGGGAAAATTTTTTACCACGTCATAGAAGCTCCTCTTTTTTAACATGGGATTTCAGTTTTTAAAGTTTTCTGCAAGTAGTGCGGGTGACGGGGTGGCGGCGGTGGCGGTATGATTGGTTATTAACAGTCGGGGAAGAGAGTAATTCTGTAAAAAAAACAACAAACGACACGATAATCTATAAGCATGTCATGCAAAATAACACGTTATAGTTTTGTCTTTTTGTCAGTATTTTTTTCTTTTTTTTTTTTTTTTGAACTCGCCGGAATTGGGACGAGTTGTAACCGATAAGATTGCATAGCAGTCCACGCCATTTATAGAAAACGACGGCCAATTAGTAACGGCTAGATTTATTTTTATCATTTTTTATTTTTCTGTCAGGGAGAAGAGAGAGAGCTGGCTCTCACTCACTCCACCCACTCACCTATTTAATTTTCCTTCTTTTCTTCTCTTTGACCGTCTTTTTCTTTTTCTTTTTTCCTTTTCTTTTTTCTATTTTACTTTCGGTTATCGTTTTTGAGTGTTCCGCTTTTTCTTTTTAACCGCAAAAAAGTGGCTACATCTGCTCTTAAAAAAAAAAAAAGAAAAAGAAAGTAGCTGCACGCTTTGCTTATGCACGACCGCCTTATCTTTCGTAGAAACTTGTCAGTTAAGCGTGCTCATAATGCTTCATTACACGGTCAGTTTTTTATTTATCCAAAATTGAGAAACCTTTCAGGTTTTCTCTCACATTCGTGGTTTAAACTATTTTTCTTTAACAACCAATAAAAAACTATACGTTACGGCGTTAAATTAAAACCTTCTCTTTGGCTTAAAAAAAACTTTAGGTGCGTTTGACAATCTTTTTTAACTATATAGTTAAAACTATTACATATTAAAACTTTTATATGCTATAATATAAAACAAAAATAAACTATAGTATAAAGCTCTTATATACTACGGTAAAGTCGTTGTAACTTTTAGTTTTAACAGGGCTATTAAACAACCTCTATAGATTATTATCAATAGAACAATTTTTACAAACGTTCAATTTTAGGTAATTTATGTTTTATTATATTTTGAGTGGATTTAAAATTTATAAAAAAGGGACACTAGCTGCAAAACGTTTTTGCCGTAGGAAACTCCTTCTATTTTTGCCTGTTTACCTTTTCAGATATTACCTTGATTTTTTTTGCTTGTTTTTATTAAGGTCTTCTCCAATCCATTCTATTTTTGTGAAATAAATAGCACATTAGTGTTGAAATTGTCTTTATGGACTCTCTGTTTATTCACTCTAATTTTGAGAGATGAACAGGATCATTTCAAATCTAGCGTGCTACTGTTCATCCACGTCAATTTGGTTTTTTTTGTTTTTTTTAAGTCTTTTATTTATAAAAAATAAGATGAAATACAATATTTCAGGAATATTTTTTTTGTGTTAAAAATGATGTAATGATAATAAGATCACTAATAAATATATATTGTATATGTTAATTTGATTATGATGTTACCCTCTAATATGATTTTGAATTTTATACACCCAAAACATAAGATAATATATTTAGTTATGACATTTTATGCTAGTTTCTTGACCAAAATGCTCTCTTTCATGCATTTAGAATAAGTTTGAAAAGAAATTTAAGATTTGTTTGCCGATTATAGAAGCATGAGTCACATATTTTTGATAGCTTAGAGTCTTCGTCACCCAAAAAAAGGTGTGCGCAAAAGTAAGACTCAATTTAATATTAGGAATTAGGATGACGCACGTCTAAGGTCCTTTTTAAAGCAAGTCTGGTTATTTTTGGGTATTTAGGAAAAGTTCACGTAACTATTCCAATTCCAGTAGAAGTTTTCAACAAGAGAAATCCCTTTTATCGTATAGTTATAACCTCGTTACTTGTAAAATTATGAGTGTCAGTCTAGTATATAGTATATTTTTTAGACTAGGTCTCATTGATTTATTAATAACGAGGTTATAACTCTATAAAATTAAATAGGATTGCTCTTTCAATTATTCTAACAAAAAAACTTTGTAGTGTTCTAATCATATTGCAGTTACTTGGTAGTAAAATTAATAGAGCAAAGATACCATGTATTGATTTATAAAATAACGAAAAGATACAATATTTTTTAAACAAAATATTTATAGGATGTTTAGGAAATGTGATTAAAACTAAAACTTTTAAAATAAAAATCATAACATATTCAGGCTTTACAGTAGCTGTTTTTTTTTTCTGATCATTATAATATGTAAGAGTTTTACATTGTAACAAACACAAGTTTTGAATAGAATTGACTTTACTAAAAACCCTTTTAGTCTAGTTGAGAACGTATAATTAAGACCACATGTCGTGGTTCTAGGTAACTTTTAGTCTAATTTTTTTTAAACAAAAATGTTGTAATAATTTTAATTAAAACAATAAAATATAGTTTCAAATATGTTCTCAAATCAAATCGAGTATTAATATGCTCAGAGTACTAAAACACAAAGCGTTGAGAATTAGCTAGTTCCGTGCACTTTCTGGTAAGGGAATCCAACTTTTAAGATGCCTGATTTATTGTTAATTAACTAGAAATAATTGATATTGCTTCAATTATTCCTTCTTGTCGTCCAATGGATCCAATCCCATTTTAACTTTTTGGATCCAAATTAATTAAAAAAGAACATTTACTTTTTAATGGATCTCGTACATTGCATATAATGGATACGATGATTGTGCAAGAGCGTGCAATTGCGTGTTGTTTATGCAAGTAGGATAATAAAGAATAAAAAAAATGCAAACTTATTTTCTGGGATTTTTTTTTTCAGAATTATTTTTTGGGCTTTATTTCTTTCTTTTTTCTTTTTTTGTTTTTTTTGGGTATGTGGGAACTGGGAAGTGGGCACATGACAGTTAAATATTGAATTAATTAATCGGTAACAACAGTGATGCTCTGGCCCATAATATCTATCCGAAGATAGTGGCGCCAATTGAGGCAACACTCCATTGCCAATGGATAAATGGTAATAAAGAAAGATGTGGTGGCACCAAGCTATAAACTCACATCCATGATGATAGAGTTTGAATCACTTTTTTTTTTTTTTTTTTGAGAAATTGAATCTCTTGTTTTTAAGTTTAAATAATAATAAATACTTATATTTTAGTTTCTTTTGATTTATTGAATTAGAAACTATCTTTTTTTGAAAGGGAGTAAATTAGTATTTTAGTATCTAAATAATATTTCTCTTCTTTTTAAGTCCAAATAATAATAAATACTTACAAGTTCCTTTTGGTTATTGAATCAGTAAGCTAATTTTTTTTAAAAGGTGGTAAATTAACATTTTACTATTTAAAAACACATAAAAAATCTAAAACACTTTTTTTTTCTTTACTTGTCTGTGTGCTTTAAACATTATCATAATTTGCACGTGTTTTATTTCATACATGCCATGGTCTTTTTTTTTTTTTTTTTAATGTTCCTTCCATGGACTTTCATGCCAGAGTATTGGTGTTCATTGTGCCAAATTCATTGTGCCAAAGCAAAAGAGATCAACCAACTTTGGACCCCAAGAGAAACCGAGTAGAGAAAAATAAAAGAGATTGAAGATGTTTGTAAAGAATGGAAGTGCAGATGGAGCTTTGGGCGTGAGCATTTTTCAACAATTTTGTATGACAAGCATGTGGTTGATGTATTAAAAGTTCCATTTTTTTTAGGGTATTAAAGTTCCATTTTAGGACCAGTACTTTGTGATTTTCACTTTGCAAGATCTAACTTTGAGTTTCTTATTTGTTCTATAAATTTTCACTCGTAATTGTAATCCTATTTCATGGAAGTAGGACATTGGTTTGCATCTTTCTACTTGCTTCTTTAATGCATCCGAGAGCCAATTGAGACTAGCTCAATTAGTGTTTACTGGGTGCATAAGTAGTTTTTCTTATATCGAGTTTTAGTACTAAGTCTCAAAGAAGGGAGGTAAGTCTTTTTATTTTAACCGTCAGATTAATTTTTTGATAGTTTGATACAGGATTGTCCACTTTAAAATTTAGCAGTATGCAAAGCATAATAGTTTTCGGTCATGTATAGAAAAGGTAATCTAACAATTAAAATAATAGGACCTTGTAAAATTATTTCCAATCATACATTAAACTTTATAAAAAAATTAATCTAACAGTTAAAATAAAAAGTTTTATTGGGAGGTCTAAAATAGCTGTAGTACCATAATTTTTTTCTTTTTTATTATTAAAGAAAAAATTAGAAAATAAAAAATACAGTTGTTAGCCCATGATTAAGAGGCTATTGTTAGAGTCAAATCGAAGTACTACACCATGGAAAGATTTGCTAAATAAATACATGTAATTTTGCTAGCAACAAACAAGGACGTACCAGAGAGATTATGGTTTGTTGATTGTTGTCTTGAAAATTCTCATGAGATTCCCTTCGAAAACTCCATGGGAATCGGGTCAAATGACCCCTGAAAGCTTCGTACATAAAACTTTTATTATTATTATTATTATTATACACAATGTACGAATGATTCTTTATGTGCAAATTGTATCAAAATAGAAAGATGATCTGCAATGTCCCACATTAGTCTTACGTGTGCATTTTGGGCAAAATAGTCAAAATGAATACGAACTACTACCAATACTGATTAAAGAAGCATAGAGAAGAGGAGGAGGAGAAATGAAGCGAGGGACGAAGTAGAAGAATTTAGAGAGACAATATAAAAAGGAAATATTTATATTCAATTAATCATCAAAGTCTGAATAAATTAATAATACTACTTTGTTTATAGACACATAAATCCTAATAAGAACCAAACTGATAAAAAAATACTAATTAATAAATATTCAAAACCATAAATTCAAATAACTTAGATAAACCTAAACAATCTTAATAAATAAAAACACTAATCATATTACATAAACATGTTAGAGTGTTTGAGAAGTGTGACTATAACTGAAACTCTTAAGCTGAAAATTGTAGAATATGAGAGCTTTATATTATAGCTTATTTTTTTTCAATTACAGTAACATGTGAAAGCTTTAACTAAAGTAACCAAAATTTTTAGTTATAACTGATTTTACAAATACTATTATAGTTTAAATTTCTAATTATCCATATCTTCTAGTCCAAATGATATGCTTTGGGGATTGAAAAATGTGATGATCATTGTATTTCATAAAACCTAGGTCCTTGCGGAACTAAAAATGATTCCTTAAAAACCGACCAAGATTTGATGATGATGTGAAAATAAACGATGGCATTTAAGTAAGACAGAACGAGGGTGTTTATGAAGTGTAGTTAGACTGAAACTTTTGAACTAAAAACTATAACGTGTGAGAGCTTTATATTGTAGCTCATTTTTCTTAATCATTGTAGCATGTAAGAGCTTACACTATAGCAACTAAAAGTTTTTGCTAGAACTAAGTACAACATCCGACTAAAAGAATGTAGAACGCCTTGTGAGCACCACAAAGACATGTTTTAATATGAAAACACATAGAACAATATGTGAATCAATCGTCAAAACTTTCAAGGCTGTATTGGAGCAAGTGTGAGAGAAAATTACGTTTTTGTTTTTTTCCATCTTGATCTTTAAACTAATAATTTACTTTTTTTTTGTTTGCTTTCTTGAATTGTTTTCTAACTTAAACATGAGAGAGTTTCGTTTATAGGACCTCCATTTCCCCACATTGTCGTAATTTCAAACAAAGTTTAGGAATTAGAATCAAGCACGTAGCATTTGTTGGGACAAAGTAGAATTTAGGCCCGAAAAACCCTACGAGGAAGGTAGTCCTTAGTTTTTCTTGAGTTTTCAGTGTCAGAGAGTAAATTTTTCTCATAATAACCCTCATTTTCCAAACATTTTAGAATTTAGAACAAAGTTTAAGAATTAGAATCAATAGAGTAGTAATTGATGAAATAAGATAAATCAAAACGTGGGCATAGATAAAGTAGAAAGCAAGTACTAAATACATTAATTCAACCAAAAAAAAAAAAAGTACTGAAGATACTATTACAAGTGAATGTGACGTAATTTTTTTTCGTTTCAAAAATATTTATATAATTTATGCACTGGATTCCATCAGGTTTTGCAATAAAAAAACATAACCAGCGTACGTACAAGCAATATTAAGCTAGCTGACAGAGAAAAAGAAGAGAACATATAATGCTACAAACGACGGAGAAAAAGAGAGATCATCGAATGTCCAATCTTTGGACCGCCTTTATTTAACTGTTGTTGGTTTATTGACATTTCATTGAATATTGGAATTTGAAAAAAAGATGCATGACTATATATATATATATATATGTATGTATGTATACGTCTGATCTGTTACGTCTTCAACTTATAAGCCATAAAGAAACAAAAAGGGGATGAAAAGAAGAATTTGTTTGTCGTTACTTGAATCATATGCTCATTATAAATTACATATCTCTAGCATAAAAGTCCTTATATCTTCTTACATATATATATATATATATATATATATATATATGATATATCTTATACTAGATAGCATTTTATTTATTTATTTTTGTTTGGGATGAAAGTATCATATAATTGTTAAATACTAGGCTAATAGCCTATGTTTCTATGTAATGTTGATATTCATCAAGATTTTAATAAATATATGTATATATATACTATGTCTATAAACAGTTCACACTTGAAAAATGAATATTTTTTCGAAGCCACCAAGACAATTTGGTGCAAATCTCTATGGTAGGCAAAGAGTAGGTAATAAACATGAAGTGGTCCCATTATCTTTCCATCCATCCCCAAATCATATTCACATCAACATTATCTTATAAAATGCTCATATTTTAGAGAGGGAAAGAAAGGCAAGAGAAATTAACAACATAATGGGTGGGAGGTCCATATATAAGACATTATTCCCCACTTTTTTTTGTGCAACAACTGTTTTTCTTTCACTATACCAAATTAGAACTACTTTTCCCCACTTCTTTATATCCAAGATCTTAAAAAAAACAAAACAAAAATAAATTATTGTGACCCCTTTTGTGAGTGACATCCAAACACCAACAAAAATCTGTTATATTTTCTTTTCTTTTTTTTTTTTTAAGTACAAAACCGAGGTCCCGTAGAGAGCACTAACAAAAAGTATAAGAGACAAGTGAAGGCTAAAATTGTGTGATGAATTCTAACTTGGGACTTTACCTACCGACAGTGAAGGGAGGGTCACAAAAATACAAACCTAATAAATGAAAATAATATATATATATATATATATATATATATGATAGGGTTTTCCCCACACCATATATACTAATCTAAGCTTCCAAGTGGCAAACGTACGTGTTGAAGCACATTCATGATCAGCACGCAGTGGAACAATGAAAGTTACAACTCCACTACCCCAACAATTAATTAGTAGATCAAGAACTCTGCATTTTCACTTTTCGAAAAATTTGTATCTAGAAAAATGGCCACAGTTGTGATGACTTAGAGGAATTGGCGTGGACCAAAAAACCATCATGATATGGTTATAATGATCTTTTGTCATCAATTAAAAGAACATGCCTTGGTTTGATAAAATATTTTTTAAAATAACGCGTAAAATGTGGTTTATGACTTGGGAGATAATGTAGATTACAAAAATCCCTGCTTATATAGCTTAAGTTAAATATTCATTAAATAATTTTTGCGCGATCTAACGGCTCTAAATTTTGTCTTATAAATATTGTAATTTAGTATCTTATTAAACAATTCTCCTTATATTTTCGAAGTCGTTTGAGAATCATCACTACCAACTTCTTCATTATCTATAAGAGATTTTTTTTTATAGGTACTAAAAAAAAGTAAGTATTTATTTTTTAGCTTAGAAAAAAAAAAGTGAGAATATAGTGACCTTATAATCTATACACCACAATGTAGTATACCATTTTTCTTCTTGAGAACAGGAGCATCCGAACTTAGGAAAAAGATGATTTTTTGAGTAACAAAAAAGATAATGACTAATTGATAGGCGTGCCCGGGAAAGTGTAGTTTAAGGAGTGAGTTATAATTAGTGATTAGAAAGCAAATCATATCCCTTAATGAGTGTTGTTCGGTGATTATTAAAAAGATGCTGTTCAAAGTGATCAAGCCATCTTGAAAAGGGCACACACTTCCAAATCAGAAAGTTCCATCAATGCCTCCTGCCCTTTTTCTTGCAGATTGTTGACTTTGGTTCTGACATGTCGTGAGATATGTATCTTACTGTCAATGTAACTTCCACTTTACATATAGTCTGAACAAATGTTGCAGTTTCTTGCTTTTTAGAGGTGGATGTTTTGAAGAATCAATTTTAACTAAAATTTTTTGTTTATAACAATATAAAATTTTTTAATATTATAATGATAAAAAAAATTAAGCTTTAATATAATATTGTAGTTTTTAATTTAAAATTTTTGGTTTTAATTATGTTTTTTAAACATCTTATTAAATATAAAACAAAATAAAATAGAAGATAAAAATCTATAAATAGATCAACAATGGGAGACTTAAGAGAAGATAACACTACTTACAGAACACAAAATCTAAACAACTTTTACAGTCCTTTTTTTTTATATATAAAACACAAAAAGACATACAAATCTATAAAGACCATAAAGAGTCTTTAAAGGATAACACCGTTTACAGAATGCCTTCTTTATTTAAATTGAGAAAGTAGCAACAAGTGTACCTCGTTTATTGGTTTCTTGTTTTTGGGTCACGGAAGATTTCCTTTATATTGGACCATGTAGCCAAGACTGAAATCAATTAAAGTACTAAGGAACACTAGGATAACAACAAAGCAGTAGAGAAATCTGCTGCCAAGTCCTGTGGTGCTAAAAATTGAAAGAATTCAAAGGTTTTAGGTGACCAGATCTTTAATAAACCTCAAATCAGTAAAAGGATAGGAAAAAAGGTGGTGGAGAAAATGACCGCGTCACCGCGTTAGAAGGTAAAGGTCTATCTGAAGGCAGATTTTTAGCATATCTAACTTGTTAAAGTTTGAATTTGGCCATAAATTAAAAAAAATAGAATTTTAGGGTGTTTAACAAGTCAATTAAAACTAAAAATTTTGGTTTAAAAACTGTAACTTTTTACTGTATATGTTGACAACTTTACACTTTAATTAGTTAGAACCAACAAATTAAGCATCCAAACAAAGGGTAAAAATATATGTTAAAGTATTGTTCTTGATATCTTCCATGTTAAGAAGTATGGAGTCAAATTCAACGCTTTTTCTGAATATCAACCCACATAGAAGATTTTAGAGATTGATCTTCTCGGTAAAGTCATCGTAGGGGTTGGAAGCCCCTCTAGGGGTATGGGGGTGGAGCCTCTAGACTAAAATTTACTACAAAGATGCAAGAAGAGAAGAAGAAAAAAGAGTTTGATGACCCATGTGCATCCCCCTACAGTAGAAGAATTTGTGTAGCCGTGAGGAAAAACAAAAGCTACGCGCCCCCATAAAAGGAAGACACCCAACTGCGTGCAGAGCACTACGAAAATCGTAGCGCGAGGCAAATCTTGTGCGCTGGAGTTCATGTTTTATGTGTTTTTCCGTCTTTGTTACCCTTTTTTGTTGAAACCTTCTTTACTATTATAGTGAATTATTCTGTAGCGGCTAAAAGTAGATGCAGCTTTCACATTGAGAAAGAACCATTATAAATTTTATGTCTGTTCTTATTAATTTTTCATTCGCATATTTATCATTCTTGGTTAAATTAGAGCTTCTAATTTCCAACATTTGAAAGCATCAAATTAAGTCACCAAGCTGTAAAGAAGATAAAAAAGCTTCGAGAAAGGACAAGCAGTTTGAAAGAACTATACTCGGAGCTGATTTCCCAACGACCGCTGGTGCTGGCTCAGTGGCTCCAGTGGGTAACAAGGAAAAACAATTCATGAACTGAAAGCTGCAAAGTTTACTGATGAATACTTTGCTTCTTTTTTCTATTTGGACAAAATGTCTAGTGAATATCCCATACTTTATACACAGAAAGAGGATTAATTTACATTAATATGTAACTCTGAGTTTGGCTGTTTATTCATCGCACCTGATAAGCTTAGGTATTGGGAGGTCAAATGGTTTTTATAAAAAAAAACCGTTTTCTTCATATAAAATAATACGAGGGTGATAGCTCAAGAACGTCGCTTTGGCCGAGTGGTTAAGGCGTGTGCCTGCTAAGTACATGGGGTTTCCCCGCGAGAGTTCGAATCTCTCAGGCGACGAAACTTTTTTCCTTTCTGTCTCTTTGACAAACTCAATAAAATTCTCAAATCCAGAAACTTTTGTTAGTTGTTGGAGTAGTTTTCGTCAATAATTTTAATATGATTAGAGTTTTTCATTTAAAATGAATTTTAATCATGCAAACTTAGGGCCACAACGGTCTTTCCGTCCTATTTAAGTGTCAAAAGGGCCAAATTTATAAAGTCTTGAAGTCCATAAGGTGATTTTTTTTTTTTGTTTTGTTTTGTTTGCGGGCTTAGGGGACTCAAATATGATCACAGTAAAGAACAATATTTCCATTTAAATCTAGTTGTATCGCATCTTTTGCATCCATTCAAGTGGCCTAAGGGTAAATTTGCTCACGTTGTGAAGTTTTGAGGGGATTTAAATACTAAAATTCCCATATCAAAATTTAGAAGGCAAAATGAAATAATGACTAAAAACTTAGGGATATTCATAAAATTTGTTTAACTCCTTATTGTTTTCTTTGTCCTAAATAGAGTAAAAGAAAAATAGAAAGCTAGGATGCTTCGTTTGGCGTTGCCTAGCATAAAGAAAAGAAAAACTTCGTGGGTTGCTAAGGCCCAAGTATATGTTTTCTAATAAGATAATTAGCCTAATTACGTTTATTGAATTAAAATATGATTTTAATTTATAAAAATTCTACACATGTCTCATAATGATATCATTAAAATTATTTCTATGTAATTATACAGTATAATAGGTAATATAATTAAAATAATTACTATATCATTAAGGACCTTTTTGAGATATTTTAATATTATGTTAGATTTTAATTTCATTACAATAATTTAGACACGTATTGTAATTTTTTTATTCTTTTTCTCATGTTTTCTCTTGGTTTCATTCTTTTTTTTTTTTCCAGCTAATATCTCAAGGTTGATTCTTCTTCTTGTCCTCCTCCTCTTCCTTCTTCTAAAAACCTTCGCGAATGTTGAGGGGCAACCTTTGCATATGTTAAGGGGCCACTAACGTCTAATATGAACATGCCACTCATTTAGGGTAAGCTCACAAGGTCATTTTTTATGAACATGCGACTCATCTAGGGTACGCTCACAAGGGTCATTTTTTTTCCCCGCATTGTAGAAGCTTTTCTGCTGTTTGACAAGCTAAATAGGCATTCCCTGATATTCTAAGGGCTCACTTGTAACATGAGAAAAGACCATTTCAGAAGGATTAATTAGTCACAAGCGGACTTTTTTGACTTCTTAAGAAAACTCAGCTTGTTTGGGACTAGTTGCATATACTGGGATATATGACCCACTGTTTACTCTTTAGTGATGGAAAGGCGCTTTGATTCTCACTATGAATGCAGGTGTAGAAGTATGACGGAATGTAAGACACCTAATTTAAGTAATTAAGGCTTGTTTGACATACATTGTATTATATTGCATTTTTTATATATAATACAATACAATACAGTGTGTCAAATATGCACTTAAACCTTATTTTTTAAAGTGAAATTATTCGAGTATAATACCGATTGAGTAATGGCGACATCCTTTTGGGAAAGTCTTGGTGAGTGTCATTTCATGTCACCATGTATGTAATATTATGACCGAGTAATGGTGACATTTTATTCTCACTATGGAAGTCATGATGACATATCGTCGCCAAACATGTATGTCGAAAAATTAAAAAAAAAAAAAAAAAAAGGCTGGCCCCTTTGAGCACATTCTCAAACGCCGGGTCTTAACATCAATTCCTAACGTGTCTTATGCTCTCTTTCATTGATTTTTATTTTTACATACATTTTTTAAATAAAAAAGCAAAACAGCCAAGTACCCCATGGCACGCTTCACGATCTTAGAAAATTTCCTAGATCATTTGTAATAACCGTGCTGAAAATCACAAGTTGAAAGCGTCAAGCGTGAGTTCGCAAACACACAATCAAAAAACAAACTGACAAACAAATCAATAAAGCAATCCTACCAATATTTTGGCTTAACGACGACTAATAACAGAACAAGGTAGTCTGCATTTGGTGGTATGTATACAGCTAATAATCGAACAAAGACATTGCTTCTCAAAAGTAAAATAAATCCGGTACAAAGACTTGCAGAAATGGACGTAAGGAATAAAGATCCTCCTTGACAATTAAAAAAAAAAAAAAGAAAAAAGATCCTTCTTGACATCACTGGAGTCGAATTCCAGCCCAGCTGCGCAACCAAATAAGGCTTCTAGTGACCATACTTCTGAAACTCCCACTCACTGTTGTCTGTTTTAACAAGACAACCACAAAGCAGAGGAAAAAGTAAAAACCATGTAATGTAACGTAATGGGCATCTAGAGAGACGGCCCGCTAGAGTGGGGCAGAGGATGGTAGAAGTAGAAGCATAAAGCTTACCCAGAGGACAAACTTGGCGGGTCTTCAGCCATCGGCTAATGCAATGGAAATGAAACGCATGGTTACAGACCCCTGTAGACATAGGACCAACAAGGTTACTTAAAAGAGACCAGGGTGTGTGTGTGTGTGTGTAACTCGGACACTGCTAAAGTGCTTAGAAAAATATCAATCACGAGTACACGAGAGAGAGACACAAAATAGTGATACGTACAACGCGTCTCATGTTAAATATCCACTTTATGCATCAATAAAAAACAATCAGACTTCATCTAGTTGAAGTAATCAGCAATCATAACAAGGGTAAAGAGAAGGCATGTCCTTAGATAAATCAATGAAACCGAAAAAGCTTAAATGAGCTTATGAAATCCAAAAAACACCAAGTAGTCTAGAGTAGAGTTAATGTAATTGATATCTAAAGTATCCGAATGCCTATACCGTTATGACAACATACCTTCAACATTTGGAAGAAAACTTTCATCTCCAAATTATATAGAAGTATAGAGACAAGATGTAATCACACAGGCAGTATAAGCCGAGTAATGCAGGTTTTAAAGCCTTTTAGAGAGTATGACTTAAACGCAAAAGATAATGACAATTTCAGAGTTTAAGTGAAGCCTAGTTCACTTCAAATGTATAAGCTAGTAGATATCTAATAGAATAACCTAATTAAAGGCACTACGTATAACCCACAATTCACAACTATGAGTACAATACGATAACTGCAACCAAAAGACAAGGTTTATTGTCAAAAAGGGCAGCATAGGGAAAGTCCAGCATTCATTCCAATGAAGCATAAGAATTAGCAGTAATGAAGGAAATCTTTGATAATAAACTATGGGGGTACTCCGAGCCAACTAACACAATGTCACAAACGTACTGACCCAAAATCTAAACGTTACGAAACGATTCCAGACACATGCTTACAACACATCACAACCAAAACAGCACTCCCAAATTTCAATCATAACGAATGGGGATAAAAACCAAGGGTAATACCACGTCAAACAACAGAACAACATGTCTTTCCACATATCTACTAGGCATGAACATAAAACATTGTCCCCCAAACTATGAAACATTATAAAAAAATTACATTCACCATCTACTCAAAAGTTCTAATAATCAAACAAAAACAAACACACAAGAAAATAGCATACATAAGAATTAAGAGTCGGAACATTACCCCAAGCAACCGTGCACTCCTCGCTCGTGGCGCTAGCCTGGTTCGCTTGGCACTCGATACCTGTTACGCCCAACCAACCAAACAGGTACAAACACATGAACAATCGAAAACCATAAAAACAAAAATTGAAAAGAAAATACCAAAGAATCATAAACAACCAACAGAAGATAACGATTTTCGTTTACAAATAAAGAAAAAACAAACAAAGGGAAAAAGCAAACTCACAGAGATCCATGATATGGTTTCTGCAGATCGCACAGTTGTCAACAACAATATCTGCATCCAAAGAATCGCAATGAATCGCAAGAATTCGAAACCCTAAAATTCACGAAGAGGAATCGGGGAAAGAAAAAGGAAGAAACTAGGGTTAGGGTTTAAAGGAATGATTATTGATTTACCCCAGGCCCAGAGGGCGACGGCGTTCCACTTCTTGATCTCGAATCTCTTGGGCTTCTTGCTGGAAGGACCGGCGCTGCTGGAGGGCTCGCCGGCCGGAACCATGGGGACGTCAGAATCCAAGGTGGCCATGACTTAGTAGGCTGAGGCAGAACTTCTGTGGCCTTGACTCCTCTCGTTGCCTGATGTTTGCCTAACTAGGAGGGGGTTTAAAAAAATGACTCTTTGAAAATGGGGTGATTTGACAAGTAGGCCGGCCAAAAATTTTGTTTTGGCAAACTATTATAAAATAAAAAGAACAAGACAAGAGAATATAATATAGAAGTAAAGAAGAACTAAAGAAGAACACAAGAGAATGAGAGAATAATATCTATTTCTTTTCTTCTTTTATTTTACATGCCTCTCAAAGCCTTTATTTATAGGCTAAAGATGCCCATAGGTTACAATAGGCTTAATGATGTTGTAAATAGAGAAAATAACTATGAATAAATTGTAACAAATAGAAGTTATGAAATTTGTGAAGCTTTAGGGGTTATGAGACTTGAAGAGTTTGGGGGTTATAGACATCTATCATAATACTATATTCATAACACTCCCCCTTGGATGTCCATTATCAAGAATATGCCTCATTAAAACCTTAATAGGAAAAAAAAACTGTAGAAAAAAAAATCCTAGTGAAGGAAAAAGAGTACATTATTTTTGTATAATACGCCAAAAGAGCTGCCTCATTAAAAACCCAGTGGGACAAAACCTAAATCAAGGGAAAAAGAGTACAGCGCGTATTTCCTCCCCCTCATGGAAATATCACTTTAGATCTCTAAACCGACGCATTCCAATATTATGTACCAATCTTTCAAATGTTGCAATCGGTAATGCCTTTGTGAATAAATCTGTCAGATTATCTGTTGAACGAATTTGTTGAACATCAATATCACCATTTTTGTCAAGATCATGGGTGAAAAAGAATTTTGGTGAAATGTGTTTTGTTCTATCTCCTTTGATGTATCCTCCTTTTAACTGAGCTATGCAAGCAGCATTATCTTCGTATAGTGTTGTTGGAGCTTCTTTCTTCGAAGGTAGACCACATGTTTCTTGGATATGTTGGGTAATAGATCTTAGCCAAACACATTCTCGGCTTGCCTCATGAATTGCTATTATTTCTGCATGATTTGAGAAAGTCGCAGCTATGGTTTGTTTTGTAGAACGCCATGACATAGCTGTACCACCATATGTAAATAAATAGCCTGTTTGAGATCGAGCTTTGTGTGGATCAGACAAATAACCTGCATCTGCATAACCAATTAGTTGTGATCCTATATTATTTGAATAAAACAAGCCCATATCACTTGTTCCTTAGAGATATCGAAATATATGCTTAACTCCATTCCAATGCCTTCGAGTTGGAGAAGAACTATATCTTGCTAATAAACTTACAGAGAATGCTATATCTGGTCGAGTATTATTAGCAAGATACATTAGTGCACCAATTGCACTAAGGTATGGCACTTCAGGACCAAGAAGTTCTTCATTATCCTCTTGAGGTCGAAAAGGGTCCTTTTTCACATCAAGTGATCGAATAATCATTGGGGTACTCAAGGGATGTCTTTATGCATGTAAAATCGTTTTAGGACCTTTTCTATGTAATTTGATTGATGAATAAAAATTCCATATGCTAAATGCTCGATTTGCAAGCCGAGACAAAACTTTGTTTTTCCAAGGTCTTTCATCTCAAATTCTTTCTTCAAATAATCCATTGCTTTTAGAACTTCTTCAGGAGTTCCAATAATATTTAAGTCATCAACATATACCGCAATTATAACAAACTCAGATCCGGATTTTCTTATAAAAACACATGGACAAATAGGATCATTTTTGTAACCTTCTTTTATTAAATATTCACTAAGGCGATTATACCACATGCGTACAGACTGCTTCAATCCATATAATGATTTGCGTAACTTAATTGAATAATTTTCTCGAGAACTTGAATTACATGCTTCAGGAATCTTAAATCCTTCAGGGATTTTCATATAGATATCGTTATCAAGTGAACCATACAGATAGGCTGTAACGACATCCATTAGGCGCATATCCAGTCTTTCATGTACTGCCAGATTAATTAGAAATCGAAATGTAATCGCATCTACCACAGGAGAATATGTTTCTTCATAATCAATATTAGGTCTTTGCGAAAATCCTTGTGCTACAAGACGTGCTTTGTATCTGACGACTTCATTTTTCTCATTTCGTTTTTGTACAAATACCCATTTGTATCCTACTGGTTTTACACCTTCAGGTGTTTGGACTACAGGTCCAAAAACCTCACGTGTTGCAAGTGAGTTCAATTCTGCCTGGATTGCGTCTTTCCATTTTGGCCAATCATTTATGTGTCGACATTCTTCAACAGATTTAGGTTCAAGATCCTCGCTTTCTTTAACAATATTGAGTGCTACATTGTATGCAAAAATGTTGTCGATAACTATTTTTTTTCGATTCCATCTTTTTCCCGTTGTGACATAATTTGTGGAGATCTCTTCATTTTCACTATTTTCAGGTACCTGCACCTCTTCTGGGGTCTTATGATTAGTTATGTCTAGGGTCTCCTCGGAAGTACCTACCTCCTTAATTTGACCATCTTGATTATTTG
>CAMOHE010041888.1:0-57360 GCA_946598075.1 Artocarpus hirsutus
TATATATATATATATATATATATATATATATATATATATTATCCATTCAGAAAAAGAAAGATTAAAAAAAAAAAAGATGTCAGAAATTAAAGAAAGTATTACATCCAATGTGTGATCTTTCAATGTAAAGGTAACAATTTGTGTTGTTATGGTCAAAAAACAACTTGTTTTTTAATTTCTTTTGATAATGACCAAAAAGATCGAAATGAAGAAAACCTACATGCTAGCGCAGCAAAGCAAATTGATTAAAGTTCTCAAAAGTCATATATATGTAATTATCTACTTCTTCTTGCTAGGTAGCCAGGCATATTTAAAGCATCGAGGTTGTATATCTAGCCAATCTGCTTCCTTATATGAAGCCCCTAGACGCTGCTTCTCCTAATACTAGCACTGTTGGGGTCATGGCTGGCGCAATGACAACTGAGGCCCTGGTTGAGTTTCTCTTTTCAAAGAAATAAGCATTTTTTGCAGAATATTTATGGCCATTTGGTATGTTTTACACAATAATAACTTTTTGCTTTTTACTGTAACTACTAAGCGCTTTATACTATATTTAGTTAGAAAAATTAATTCTAACTAACATGCTAAACACATGTTTAATATAAAATCATCAACTGTTCATGTAACTGTAAATGACCATTAGGTCAAAACTACATTATAAGGTGAAGTTTGAATTTGGGAGGATGGGGCTTGGATTCTATAGTGTATTATAAGTTCTTTTTTATATGCAATATTTTAGGAAAGAGTAAGTGAAATTCAAATATTTTATTTTTAAGTAATGAGGATAGTTATGTACATTGCATGCATAACGTAATACATAAACTACTTTATTTATGTGTGACAAAAAAAAAGAAAAAAGCCATGCCCGGGAAAACCTAAAATAAAGAAGAATTTTAGCAATGAAATTATAAAGGGAAAATACTAGCTTGTTATGTAGCACTGAAGGAAGATCATATGTAGGGGTTTAGTGAACTCCATTGCAACTTATTAGTTCTAACTTAATTATTATAAAACTTTCATATACTATAGTGTAAAGCATAAATATGTCTCAGCAGAAAGCTCTCAAATGCTACAGGACTTTTAGTTCTAACTCTCAATTCCTATTCACTTTTTAAACACCCTAAAAATAATGAGCTTATATATCCTTAAAAGTAAATTTAACTTACTATAATTCATTTGTTTTGAGCATCATTTTATTTAGATGCTCATAGACAACGAATGAAGTACCCTCTTCAAAGTTTGGAAAGCATATTGCAATAAAGTACACAGTTCAAGAAATATGTCTGAAATTAATTCTTGTTTTGAAATAATAACTAATAAAAAAGAGAAACAAATACAGCAATTCTTCTGGTGGGAACCAAAAAAGATACCTATCAATCGGTATCTATTTTACAGCCATCACATCAATAGAAAAATATGAATTTGACCACAATCTAATAGTTTCAAACCTGAATCATTCCTACTCACTCTTAGTTCTAACTCTTATATGCTACAGTATATAAAGCTCTCATATGCTACAGGACTTTTAGTTCTAACTTTCAGTTTCTACTCACTTTTCAAATCAATTCCAACTCACTTTTCAAATCAGTTCATACTCACTTTTTAAACACCCTAATAATAATCAGCTTATATATCCTTAAAAGTAAATTTAGCTCACTATACTTCATTTGTTTTGAGCATCATTTTATTTAGATGCTCATAGACAACGAATGAAGTACCCTCTTCAAAGTTTGGAAAGCATACTGAACTAAAGTACATGGTTTAGGAAACATTTTTGAAATTAATTCTTGTTTTGAAATAATAACTAATAAAAAAGATAAACACATAGAGCAATTCTTCTGGTAGGAACCGAAAAGGATAAACATCAATGGTTATGTATTTTACAGCCGTCACATCAATAGAAAAATATGAATTTGACCAAAATCTAACAATTTTAAACCTGAATCATTTAAAAAAAAAAAAAAAAAGAAGGTATTTTACTTCAACAAAAGCTAATACACCTTCCTGCTGAAGGGGGTCGTAGACGAGACTTGGGCAATTCGCTTACCCAAGCCACCCTGCCCTGATGAATAGGGTTGATACCTACAACATATCGACCCCAAAAATGGGGTAAGTGGGCATATTTAAACTAATATAGGAAGGGGTTCCTGGCTAGGCTTTGTCCAAAACCTACTATATCTTGTATTTTATGCTGTAATTAAGTAGTTACATAGGTATTAAATTATGTATTGAATCTTTTGACTAAATGATGTGACATAATTTTTTGAGTTATATTTGGTCCAAGCAGAGAAGTCAACTTTAGCTATACGTGGGATATTAAATTATGTATTAATGAATGCTTTTGGCCATGTGATAATAACAAATAGTACTGAATGATCTGCATGGCTTGAACTACAATTACTCCTTTTGGTTACAAACATAGAGCTTGATTTGTATAGAAGAAAGATGCAGATTATCAAATATGAGGTTTTTGCAGTAGGGTATAAAAAATATACTTTGTTAACATGGTTCATTTTTAAACTGTCAGATTTTTATAAATTAAACATGTGTTTAAAATGTTAGTTAGAACTAATTGATTTTAACTAACTATAGTGTAAAACTCTCAACAACTAGAGTCAAAAGTAAAAAGTTGCATAATGCAAAGCTCTCAATACTATATTTCTTAAATTTAAAATTTTAGTTCTAACCAATTTGTTAAATGGCCTATAAGTTTCATTAGTTTTGCATATATATATTTTTTTGTTTTGATGAAATTGTGACAAAAAATATTTCGAAAGCATGCAACATATGTAATGCACTACTGTACAAAGCTTCTATTAAATATTCATGAACTACAAGCAAGGGCAGAGTTGTACACGGATAGAGTTGGCACTTGCTTTTTTTGAACTTTTTTTTCTTTTAATATTGTATATAAAATGTTATAAAAATCATTTTTTGTTCTATTAAAATTCTATTTCGCCTCTTAAAATTTTATATTTTTTTATTTAATTTTTCTTATAATATATTAATATACACAGTCTCTTTTGACTAAATTTTTTAGCTTCACAAGATAAATTTTTCTAGCAACTAGCTAGCTGAGCCATATCATACAATGCTATACACTGACCGAAAAGATATTAATACAAAATATAGTAACAGAATGAAAAGCTTTCCATTATATTTACAATATCGAAAGTCTGATTGCCCTCCTGAAAATGTTTGAAATATCTGAAACTTGTACAAGATGACTCTCAAAACAACGTCCATTGAGTCATTAGAAATAATTTTCAAAGAGATTTTCAATTATATATATGTATCTACTAGCTATTATATGTTCGATCAATTAAGTTTCCATTTTTTTATATATTAATATTTGGAAATACTTGTATATATATGCTTGCTATATCTATATAACTCGTCCACTTCCGCTTGATTTCTGCCTGTTTTGGACAGAAGATGATCGCTAATTAGTAACAATCTCATGCCAACATTGACACAGTTAATCATTTGATGGTGGTTGAGATACAAAAAACAATTTATAGAACGTTTGGATCTCTCAGTTCAAACGGCAAATACTATCACAATCTAAATTTTGTGAGAGAAAATACTGTAACAAAACTAATTTGAACCAAAATTTTTACAAGAGATATTGTAATATGTATCTCAAATATTAGAGATCATAGATTAGACAAGTATATATGAAAATACACATTTTATAATGGTTTGGAATCAGCTCGGAGTGCTGCGACGCTATAACAATGCAAAGTGTACTTTTGGAGCCAAGAACCCAGCGCCTCAGCACTGGGTTTATGGCACCTAGGTGTCAGGTTGCCCAGACGGTAGCGTTGTGGCACAACCTTTTGGGCGCTGCAGCATCCACTCAATAACAGCCAATTAGCTTTGAAACATTGTGGCACCGAAAAATGGTGCTGCAACGCTAGCTTGAAAAGATGTTGATTTTGATCTTTCTATGATTTGAATTGTTCTAAATTAGTGTGTTTATTGGTCATATGTTTTCATACAAATCTGAATACTTATTACTAATAAATAGATCTATTGTAATAGTTGTGACTGTACATGAAAATATGCTTTTACAAATGAAAAATGTACATTTATGTGAAAGGTTATATGAATTGCATTGGTTGTATTGGTTCATGAAATAGCACATTTGTCTTTTATTAAATATCTAGAATTTTATAGCTATCATATTTTGTTTTGAAACACAATATTATTGCTAGAATTATGTTCAAGGGTTTGCTATAGCTTGAGGTAATTTTTCGTTAAACTCGTTAGCAAACTTTATAAATAAGGCAAATAAAACCTTTAAAAAAAGTACTCATTATACGTCTCAAACCCCTTTCTATTTTCAAAAGTTTAAATTTCCATTTCTTGCTTTATACACATGTACACCATTTTTTTTCAAACCTCTTTTTATTTTCATACACATATACACCATTTTTTTTTTAAGAAAATACATCAACAATTTTTTGGTTTAAGGTGGTGTTTTTAAGCCAGGCTTTTAATTGGTTGATTTGGTTGACTTGTGCACTGTACGCCGTGCATAATTTGGACGGCTACCAACCCCCTTAGAATTTAAAGATCATGAAGCTCAGCTAGCCAGTAAGATTTGTGTATTTCATTGAGAAAATGGCTACCTTTTCTTGATATTGTAATAATGATAATTAAGTGTATAATTGTATAAGTCGCTTATTTGAAAATTCAGGGCGATTAAATTTTCTATTTCCATGGCCCAGTGTAGTTGGAAAATTTTGGGATTGCGGTGGATAGGTTGTGTTTGTTAGACTATTTGTTGTGGAAAGAACACTAACTAGCTAGGCACCCAAACTCTATAATTGAGAGCCATTGATTACGGGGGAAAAAAAAACAAACCTTCCTATTTTTTTTTCTGTTTTTTTTGTTTTTTTTTCCTCTTTAAGATTAGGTATCATCTTTTTTCCCCCTAATTTAATTAAGTATGACATTTTTATAAGGAAGTGCCTTATTTCATTAAAGAGTGAAATGGGTTTATTTTATCCCGCCTATTAACATTTGTAAATTAGGTAGGGATTAAATCTCTAATGTCATTTATTTATTTATTGTTATTGAACTCTAAAGACATTTATGAGCTTTTCTGAGCTAAATTCTTGGAAAATATGGCAATATCTTGGTAATTTGAGTGAAGAATAAAGGTATTTTATTGTGCTCCATTATCCCCTCATTGAACATAAAATTAGTATTAATTACAACCTTTTAGGAGTTAAGAGATTTCATCACAAAAAGAGCATGAAAATATCATAAAACAATGCAAGTTTCGCCTAACTATCAATTAATGTAAAAATGGTATGCCACTTGTGTCAAAAGTGTCAATTTAGTATTAGTACTAAGCAAATACTCACAAGTATGTGAGCTACATGATTGATGTTGCTCTTATACTTTATTATAAACTTTAAAGTCATATAAATCTCAAATATTATAGAAACATATGAGTTTGGCTGATCTATGAAAGACTAGAAAATTAGCCTGCTGATGAAGTTAGATAGTGACTGAGCATGATTTTTCTTATTATTATATATAGTTTTGTCACAGAGGGATTTTTCTAATTATTTACTTGTACACAATCATCTTACTAATATTTTCTGATGTAGGACTTGCAACGATATGATATATATATATAATATAATATATATGCATATATTAGACATTACTGTAACTCTCAGAAGCTCACACATCGAAGGAGAAGAGACATCAAACAACTTGCATCAAATTAGAAGAAATATTTCTCTATTTTTATATTAATTATAGTATGTCGTAAAATGTAATGTGTCCGCAGGCGCATCTATATATAAATATTATATTTTAATTTAGATCTGTATTTTTGTACTTAAGTATAATAATTTTCAGTAATGAAGGATGCCACTCATCAATATTTATAGTAGGGTTATTAACACTAATGGCCCTTAAATTTTAAAGTCTCTGTTACTTTGTTTCCTAAATTTTAAAAATTATCATTTTATCTCTTAAACTTTCAAAATTCCTCACTTTACTCCCTAAAATTTAAAAAATATCATTTTACTCTTGTTTTAAACCTCCTTATTTTTTTCCTTGTTTTTTTCGATTTTTCATTCAAATACACAAAATTAAGCTCACCTAATTCGCATATGGATCACTTGTAAAGACATCGAGGTTGCTCGAGTTTGGGGATTGTGACAAAGACGGTCCTGATGATTGTGTGTGTTTTATGGGTTTACTGTAATAAGACCGAGAACGTTTTCATCAATCAGTTAATAGTAATTTAACATTTTGTTGGTGTATTGTTGTAATAAAAAAAGACAATGTTCCCATCTCTTAAGAGTTAGTATGTTCCGTCTGACTTGGTTCGGGTCGGAGTTTTTGTTTCTCTAGATTTGGGTCTAGAAGGAGTTAATATTAGCCTCAGTGCTAGTGAGTGGTGCCCCCTGAATGATTGGAAATATTCATCAATTGTAGGAGGGCAATGGACTAAGAGCCACAATGTCTTGGCATCCAATCGGTCGAGAGATCCCATCGAATCGAAAAACTATGCCAAAAAGAGCACATATGCAGTTTCTAACGTGTATTTGTCTTTTTGAGTCTCATCCGAATTTACTAATGAATCCGTCGTCAAAGGAGAGGTTATACTCATATACTACGAGGTCTTTCATGATATTTTTTCTTTGTATTACTTTTATTAACTGAGCGCAATAAGCTACCCGTTATTAAAAAAAAAAAAGAAAATAATTACTGTCATTTTGGCATTTTCTTAGAGAGGCGGGAAATCTCAAATTAGACAGGTTGACCCTCCATCAACTCTTTAGAAAGAAGATGTTACTATGCTGGGGTGCTTTGTCCAATTTAATGGCTTGAAAATTCCAGGCCAAAATTAGAGACCAACTTTATAATTATATGTAATTTATTAGCTGAAGGTGAAGGAGACCATTGTTTTCTAGAATCCTTATTGGAAGTTGAATGAGATACACACACACACACACACACACACACACAAAAAAGAATACCAATGGGAAAATTGAGGTAAATAACATTATTTAACTGAATTAGAATTAAAATAAATGACTGAAATTTTTGGATAAGTTAGTAAATAGTAGTAAATTCGATAAATTAAAGACTTAACCGATTACTAAAATTAGTAAATTTTCGATTTACTTGGTATATTCCATATTCACTTCATGACTCAATTTTGTAAATTCAAGATTTACTTGGTTGATGTAGGATTTACTACATGATCAAATTAGGTAAATCCAAAATGTATTGTATTTACTCTTACCGAACACTTGAATTATATATAGAGATAAAATTGATATTCACTTTTTTATTTACATATTCACTAATGTTTTAGTTAATTATAAGCTTGTATATTACCCATATAAATTTCTTTTAGAAGTAAAAATAATATTCGTAACAATTTTGTGAATATATTATTCACTCTCATTAATATTCAAACAAGACTATTAACTTCATACTACCTAAAAAATAGCCAAAAAAACGCACTCTCTGTTTTTTTTTAATCTATTTGTTGAAAGCATACATGGCTAAAGTCATTGAAAAATCGTGCTAAAAAAGGACATCAAGTATATATATCATATGCATGTGTGTAATGGCACCCATATACTAATTTTTTATTTTTCTTTTTCCTACAATTGGCTGCAATCAAGAGGCCAATTGATTATTGCCGGTCGAAGCATCATTTCAAACCGAAAATACTATAACAATTCAAATTCTTAATTTTTTTGAGAGTAAATACCATAACAATATCATTTTGAGTTGAAAATTTTCCAGTTAGAATCAAATTATCAAACGCCCTATAACTTAGGGCATGCTACTACTAGATGAAGGTAGCTTGGAATTTCAACTGGAGCAGGAAAAGTGACATTTGAGGTTGGAATACATAGGTTTGAGTCTCATCCCCATCCTTTCCATTGAGGGTTTTTTCTTTTTCTTTCTTTTTTTTTTTTTTGGTGACATTTGAAGTTGGAGTAAATAGGTTTGAGTCTCATCCCCACCCTTTCCATTGAGGGGTTTTTTTTTTTTTTTTTTTTTTGATGAGAAAGAATTGGATGAGAGGCACTACAAGAAAAAATGATTTTTTATTTTTGTTACAACAGCTATAATCAACAAGTTGCAACGGACATAAAAGCTTGTGGTAAACAGCTATTCTTAGACCTGGTATAAATTTTTCAAAAATTGATAATCTACCACTAGTCGAATTCAAATTTTCTAAGCGTATAAAGCAATTAAAAAAAAAGTTTTGCTTTCAACCAATTTGGTCAAAACACATAATACAATAATTACAATAACTTAAAACCAAACGGAAGAAAAAGTGGAAAATGTAACAAAGTTTGTCTAGTGATTAAATATCAATTATTTTCATTGTAATAATGACAAATGTGGCTTTTTAGGGTCAAACTTGCAATGAAGTGGTTTGTTGATCTAATACTGAATTTCTTGGTTGGAATTTCTGGTGCAGAAGATAGAATTATGGATAGCAAAAATAGCGAAACTAGTAGTGGCTTGTAGTTGAAATGCTCATGGGCTGAGAGAGACGTTGGGACATGATCTCAAGAAGTGGAAGACACTGTTCTCATGACAAAATCCAATCAGCCATTAATGATTTCATTTTTGGGTGTTTTTCATAACGTACTTCGAGCTAAAAGTTAAAACAATTTTATTGTAACATGTAAGAGCTTTACACCGTAGCAGTTTCAACTAAATAGTTGAAATGAGGTTGTCAATCGTAACATTCTTTTCTAACCTTAAAATAGTGTGAATATCTTTTGGTCGATTTTTATGGTAGAAAAGATAATTTTATTTTATTGATAGAACATGAATATTTTAGCCATCGGATTAACTTTTTAATACTTTGATTTACAACTGAAAGCAATTTTATATCACCTGCTGTAAAATTTTAATGGGGATAGTTATAGATCAAACAGTTAAAATCTTAATTTAACCGCAAAAACATACCATACTTTACCAATAAAGCAAAATTGTCTTTTCTATACTAAAAAAATCTCCATTTTTTTTATAGGCAAAGATAGAAAAACAACCAAAATTTTTTAATGATAAAACTAATGGGTTCAGATGTGTATTTTAAAAAATGACGTGCTAATGGCTTGCCTTTGTCTTCATAATTCTGGTATTTGAAGATTATTCTAATGTTATACTGCAAATTGTGTTTGAGGTCATCTTGCTAATAAAATAGTGAAGTTATCTTGGCTTCTGAAAGAGAAAAGGAAGGGAATTCTATTATTTATTTGATTATTTATTAGAAAAAACAGTGAAGCCGTCTCAAACATGTGATAGATGTTGGATCAATTTGTTAATGTCCTTTTTGTTTAAGATGGAGTTGTGATGCTGCTGCCACCATTTCCTTGTTTATATAAATTTCTTGTAGCTTTCGATATTTACACGGTTGCTAATCTAATTGATTATATTGGCATTACTCAAATATACTTGGCTTTGGTACTTCAAAACTGAACGTTACCCACCAAAAAATTAAAAAAAAAAGAGGACTTGTACAAAATTATCACTTGGTAATTTACATGGTTTGATTCTTCAAACGATATTAGAGCCTAATTATTGTCCCAACACATAAACAATAAAGGGTACACTTGTGATTCTTACTTGTTTTTATTTTTGTGTTATTTTTATTGCTCTCTGTAAAATAGAATAGAGTGTTTGATTCTTAACAGCAATTTCAATGAGAATATTTTTTGAATATCTATTAAATTGGGTGAAGTGGTTTACAATTTTTACAATTTTTGTTGTTTTATATATATATATATATATTGAAGCGATGCATCATGCATTATTATTATTATTATTATTATTATTGTTTGAGAAATTTAGGTTAAACTTGTTATACAATGAGCTATTATCTTAGTTCTTACTGCGAAGGTTTTCCTTTCTGTGCATGTTCTTTATTGCTGTATTATACAACTTATAATTGTGTATCGGTCACAAAGTGAGACAAAAAATTCTTGGAGGATCTTCTTGTTGAAGTTACTAATCACAATTTCTGAAAGAAAAAGAACTTTGAATTAAACATGCGTCACTTCATAGATTGTTTGATGTCAAGAAAAGTTTCCTTGATTTCATCACTCTTTCATAAAGTCCTTGCTTTCTAGCTACTCATCTCCTGTTTGTTTCCTGTTTTTTAGTATTTAATTCTCTCAAATGATTTTGTAATTCACTGTTTATTGTACTAATTCGGGGAAAAAAATCTAAAATCTGGCTTTATGGAGCATTAGGTGAACGTAACAATAAACTTTAACATGGCTGATATGACATCTGTAAACTTTTTTTTAAAAAAAAAGTATTGACAAAATATATGAGCATTGGCTACTCATTCTAAACTACATGCCGTTGGTCCGTTTTCAAACTCGTAAGACAGCAAGCTACAATGGACATGTTGACATGTTGTCTTTCATACTAAACGACAACAAAATTTTCGATATAGAAGTCGTTATTTTTCCTTGTTTAAGAAAACGACATGAATAATAGGTAATTTGGGCAAAACCAAAAAAGGAAAAAAAAAAAAAACCCTGCATAATTTGGACAACATGCTGACAAACGACGATTGAATATACGCCGTTTTAAAACAAAAATAGGACTTGCAATACCTTGTATGAAGGGACAAATATTTAAAAACAGCATCGGTTAAATTTTTATTTTGCAAACACGAACGACAGAAAATGGCGACTGACATGTTATCCTTTCTACGACAAAGATGAAACGCAGTAAAACTTATAAACGTCAACTACACTTTAGTCCATACACATGAATACGACATGTCTAAGCTCTTCAGCGACAGAATTCTTGTGTGCAAATGTGTCGTCCAACTAGCAAATCCGAATTCCTGAAACACGTCCTTTTTCGGCAAATTTTAGCGAGGGAAAAAAAAAAAATTTAAGAAGAAAACGACAGCAACTTCAAAAACAAACCAAATTGGAGTTAAATGCATGTAGCAGTAGAACTAATAATCAACAAACCAAAATGATTTTTTTTTTTTTTATTCTTTTCGTCGCTGGGAATGCAAATACAAAAACCAGTCTCTCAGCAACAATTATTGACACTTCGGCTCATATCAGTTTTAACACTGATTTTGCAACAATTTATTCATTGAAAGTTCCTATAACAATTTGTTCTCTTTCAGCCGCAGTACTCAATGCTTGGGAACGTTTGCTGCTGAACCTAGCAGTTTCTTCTCCAAGAGCAATCTCAATAGACACGAGCTTTAGGAGGGAATGTCTCTATTTCGTCGTCTAACGTGTTCATGTGAACCGGCCTGTACTCTAGCCGGACTTTCTCCTTCTCCCAATATCTGCAAAGAAAATAATTCAAACTCGATTAATTGTTAAAATTCATGCAAATAACTGTCGTAATATGTTTTATGCCTGCGGTTAAGATTCAAAGATAGGAGAATTAGAGGAATAAATTAAGGGAAAACCACGATAAACAATTTTCTTTAATGAGAGCATGACAAAGTGTTATTCTATCAAATGTTTGGTATTCCGATGCCGCAATTCTTCCAATAAGGAAGTTTCGGCGTTTCTTAAAGTTCATTCCTCATTTTTTGATGAGACTAAGCTTGACAAAAGGAAAGTAGATTATCCATGCAAGTTAAAGTTTACTTGCAGCTAACTATGCTTGTTAGTTCGAGTTCCATAATTGAATCCCAACATCAGTTTCACAAAACCAAATTTTTTTCTGAATCCAAGTCGGCTATATATTTAGAAATATGGAAATGACTTACCCCAAAGTATGTTTCAACCAGTTCTCATCTTCTCGTTTCTGCACAACAAAGAAGAAATTTATTTAATATATGGAAAGTGGTTGGAAACGATTTTAATCAACTGAAGGAGGAAGAATACTGACTGTAAAATCTTCCCGAGCATGTGCTCCTCTGCTTTCTTTCCTGGCCTCAGCAGAATGCATGGTGATGCAGGCATTTATCAAAAGGTTTTCCAACTCTATTGTCTCTATCAAGTCGGAGTTCCTGACAAAGAGATTTTGGAATCAGCACAAAGAACACAAAAACATGCACACACCACAATAAATTCAACATCCTTATTCTCAAACTTCACCATATCAAACTCCTGTCCTTCAATTTAACATCGTGGAAACTCTCCCATGCTTTGTCAATCAATTGACAACCTGCAGAAAGACAAAGTCTATAAAGGTTAACATCATGACAATTAGGAATAAAAAAGGTTCCACAAGTCGCATTTGGTCGCATAGACTTGAGGAAAACTAGAGCTCAGCTGGTTCGAGTGTAATTGGTTGCATTGAACATACCTTCTTCTAGAGTTTCCTGTGTACGGAAGACAGCAGCATTATTTTGCATGATGCGCTGCATGTTCAACCGGATACTTGAAGTTGGCATTGACCCATTGGAATTCCTTATTTTGTCCAACCATGCAATGGTTTTTTCACCAGCATCCTTCTCCAAAGGCTTTAGTTTTTGTCCTGCCGAAGCTCAAGATGACGAATTTTAGTATGGATGGTATATATGTTTAGCTAAAAAATTGCACCTTTTCTCATTCTCAGCCGAAAAAAGAAAAGAAAAAAGATCATATCTCAATGAAAAATTAACTTGCCTGGTCTTTGGATCTCTGCGACTCTATTTGCACAAGCTCGACCAAAGACGACAATGTCAAGGAGGGAATTTGCACCAAGCCTATTGGCACCATGAACTGATGCACAGGCTGCCTCTCCAGCAGCCATTAATCCAGGAACTACTGCATCCGGATCATTACCTTTAATCGTAACCACCTGTGGCATAAAGGGGCACACTGGTAAGAAGCAAGCATAAGTTTAGCAAATAAACTGCATTTAGACCCATCCTAGTCATCAAATTATGAACTCATTAGAATGCACGTCACTTTGCAAATCTAATTGATTAACGCTCTTTGATCTTGATTTTCTCAAGTTCAGTGAGATGACTTCTGATAGCAATCCAATGTACTTGGGATTTTCTTCAAAAACATTTTAGAACAACATTTTGTATGGAATTCCGAAGAGAAAAACAATAACATAGAAATATTCGATTTTTGATAGAAGGCTATAAAGGTATTGTCAAACAGAGAATACTGGAAACAATTTAAGAGGCCTTCTATACATTTGACATTTCTAGTCATACCTCTCCATGGTAATTAGTAGGAATGCCACCCATGTTATAATGCACAGTGGGTAAGACAGGAATGGGTTCCTTTGTGACATCAACACCAGCAAATATGGCAGCAGTTTCAGAGATACCAGGAAGCCTCTCCTTGAGCACATCTGGGGGTAAGTGATTCAAGTGGAGATAGATATGGTCCTTCAAAGGTCCTGTTGAGAATAAATATCACAAATTACTTGAGTATAACAAAGCATTAAAAAAGAAAACAAAAAAAAAATAAATAAATAACTTGGTTCATGTGACCGATAACGTTAGTAGACAAAATTGTAGGATATGCCAGCAACTACAATGAACGCGTCACGTTCTCGAACATGCCATACCTACGCCACGACCCTCTCGAATTTCCATAGTCATAGATCTTGAAACAACATCTCTCGAAGCAAGATCCTTTGCTGTAGGGGCATATCGCTCCATGAACCGTTCCCCTTCACTATTCCTAAGAATACCACCTTCCCCACGAGATCCTACAGATTGCAAATATAACCAAAAAAAGAGCATCATAACTTTGCATCATGACCATGTTGCAATCAAAAGGACCAGGATGATAGAACATTTAAACGATTGACAGATCCTGCACCCAAAGCTAACTCCAGATTCCAATTACTACAGAAATTTGACTGAGTTCTAACCTTCAGTGATCAAGCACCCAGCACCATATATACCTGTTGGGTGAAATTGAACAAACTCTAAATCCTGCAGGAGGGATGCACAAACGAGACAAAAATATGTAACAAATTGGAAGCAAGCACTATGGGCACTCAACTAAAATTGAGATTAAAAAAAAAGAGCAAAGAAAAGAAAAAGAACCTGCAGAGGGAGCCCAGCTCGTGCAACCATGGCATTGCCATCTCCAGTGCAGGTATGTGCTGAGGTTGCGGAAAAGTATGCCCTACCATAACCCTGGAAGGACACAAAAATAGAGGTATATATTAGTGCATCATTAAAAAAAGCACCACAAATATAGATACTTAATAGCTGAAAAGGAAAATGGAATACCCCTGTGGCCAAAATGGTTGAGCCAGCACGGAAACGATGCAAAGTGCCATCCTCCATATTCAGTGCAATTACTCCTTGGCAGGTACCTGAATATCCAATTACAAAAATCAAACACTCCATCCAGCCAAAAAAGAAAAAATAAAAAGAACTAGCCAAAGGAACATGAGTGCAAAAAACAAGCTACGAAAAGTAGATTGCACAGAGAAGAGATGAAATTTAAGAGCACATTGGAAAGCACATTTGATGATCATATAATTAGTCAGAATTGTGCATTTTCATATGATAAGGACAACAACACCATTGGATGGACACAAAGGTTAAGATTTTGATACTGATTTCATTATAAACAAAACTGGTGTCTTTTTAAGCGTCCAATTCCTACCGCCACTTCTTGACCAAATATGTTTAATATTTCAACTGCATATAAGAAATGCTTTGACTTTTGACTGTGAAATCGACTTCTCAATTGCTTTTATTATACTTAAGTTTTGCATCCTCTAGTCAAATCATTTAAATAAATAAAAAGGATTTTGCCAAAATAGAGAGCTGAAGGTTTTATGCATCTACCGACCATCACTGTCCATTATGAGATCGAGAGCAAAATATTCCACAAAAAACTGTGTATTGTGTTTCATGGCCTGGCCATAGAGAGTGTGCAACAATGCATGCCCAGTTCTATCAGCAGCACATGCACAACGATATGCTTGTCCACCTGTAAAGTTATCAAGATAGAATAAATCAATATGAGCCCTCCACAGAGATCACAAGCTGACCAACTTCAATAGGATATCAGATGCATTGTCTTACCTTTTCCAAAGTTAAGACTTTGACCACCAAATGCACGTTGGTATATTTTTCCATCTTCAGTTCGCGAAAAGGGCAGTCCATAATTTTCAAGCTCAATCACAGCTTTTGGAGCCTCCCTACACATATACTGGATGGCATCCTGATCACCTATTTAAACCAAATACTCTCACATGAAAAGTACACCCAAAAAAGAGTACGAAAGCAAGTAAAAAATCATAAATGCCTCAATGTGTGTAACATATAGATGTTCTACTTGAGGTAGATTGTGGATGGAACGCTTAGCACCTTTATATTCTGGAGCAAGTTATGGAGGAAATTTTAAAACTGGAAGATCTCTTCAAGGAAATTATAAAAATGACCAGCCTTTATGTGTTTGATGCCTTTGCATTGCATTTGAGAGCATGTCACATGACTACTATTAAATCCTTAGCCACTTAGCAAAGCTGTCAAATCTGAAAATATGCATACTGGGACTACAATGAGAACATGTTAATCCAGCATATAAAGAAAAATTAACGCTCTGATTCCAATAAGCTCGTGACCACCCTCCGAGGTAGATTGGAACAAAAGGAATAAGTGCTCAAAGCTAAGATAGATCAGCTGCTATTGGACTCTTTCCTTGGCGAGAAGGGTTAGCCGGGAAAGCAGCCTAGTTGATTAAAGTAAAGGACCAGGGATCTAGCGCAAACCAATAAATGAAACACATATTGTGGAGACGAAATGTAATTAATACTCAGAAGGGTTCATATACGCAAGTTATTTCCATCCTATCATTCAAATATAAACAAAAGAGAATAGCTTTGCCCAGTTAAACCGGTAACCTACCAAGCCAATCGCTTCCTTTGACAGTGTCGTACATATGCCACCTCCAGTCATCTTCAGTCATATTTCCCAATGCCGCATTGATACCACCCTAAATAGAACCAACTAAATAAGTAAATTATATTGTAAACATCAAACTTTGTATTTAGATACCTACATTAAGTCATTGAAGCATGGATGCAGTAGGCTTTTTCCAATAAGAAACATAGATCAACCAGCTACATACAAATGATACTATATTACACATTTTTCCAGTTTTCTCTGCATGACTGGATAATCAATGAACTGCACAGAGTTCTCAAATAAGAGAACACGAACTTTTCTCTTCTGTGTATTAATTAAAGACCGAGATTCACTACCATACCAAAAGGGGTTAATAAAATGGTAAGCCCCTACCAGATTAGATTATAGGTGGCAACAAATAACGATGAACTACCGCCGTATTACAACTCCAAAAAAAAAAAACCCGAGAATCCCAGATACCAAACTTATCAAAGGGGTGACGTAGACCAAAACAATTGTAGAATAACAGCGAACTTTACAATATGAAAGGCCCAGTTGAGCTAAAACTTAAAAAACATATATATATATAAAACTGATACCTGGGCAGCGACAGTGTGTGAACGAGTTGGGAAAAGTTTGGTGATACAAGCAGTGTTGAATCCATGCTCGGAGAGCCCAATAGCTGCTCTCAAACCCGCACCACCAGCGCCCACAACCACTGCGTCGTACGTATGGTCGACGACAGTGTATGAGGAGCCTCCCGTCGCCTGCCATAAATCAAAACGCAACCATATCACTACTGATCGCAATCAATGCAATATTTTTCACAATCTAAAATATATATATATATATTCAACTCCAAACCCAAATAGCTAGATTGAAAGCGCGAATTGAAAATTACACAATCTCAACAAGCTAAGAACCTCACTCGTAGCTTACGTGATTTCATTTTGCTAACCAAAAAGTCATATCAAAGATTCAGCTAAAAATCGGATTAAAGTTCACAACTTTACCCTCGGCAAAAGCACAAATGAACTAGATACAATAATAACATGCACAGATTAACATCAACGATCGCTAAAAGAACAAAAAGATTCAAACCCTAATATTGAAGAGAGAGAAAGGAAGAAGATTGTACTGATTCGGAGGAGAAGAATCTGGAAATGTGAGATCTCAGAGAGTCATTAAGGACCGATCTCTTGGAAGACGACGACGAAGAAGAAGGAAGTCGAAGTCCCCGAGAAACGCACCGCCACATCTTTCTCTCCCCTCGTTCTCTTTCTCTCTCTACGAAGCTCTTTGATAGAAATGGAGATGGCGGATTTGAGATTTCCGACTGGTTTTTTTTACGGCGTCGCAGTGGAGGCGAAAAGCGGAAACGACGGAACGACAATTGGCTGATGCAAGTTATTATTAGTTTTTTGAGTTTATAACTAGACCTGTAGATTGGAATAACTACGGAATTGCCACGACATATTATGTCATCAATATACTATATCTTGGGAAGGGAGAGAACAGTTTGGTAATTTAATACAAAACCCCGAAATTCAGGGGTGTCGGCAGATATATAAAAGCCCACGCACGTTTTGGAAATTATTTTTTTCCTCCATTTTTTTTTTGTACAATAATCGTGCAACAATTAATAATTAAAGGGTTTTATGCGGTAGATCCTCAAATTTTATAATATTAGATATTTGCATTCTTATTTTGAGAAATTGTATACTTAAGTCACGAAGCCCTTAATTTGTTGGTATCTTAATCCTTATTTTAAGAATTTAAATATTTAAGTCCTTAAACTTTTAATTTGTTGACACTGTAACTCTCCAATTTAAAATTTTAGACATTCAAGTCACTAAATTTTTAATTTGTTTGTATTGTTAGCGCCTTAACATGAGAGTGTGATTTTTTTTTTGTCAAATGACATAAAAAGTCAATATTTTAAGATCTTTTGGTTTATAATCAATCGTTTTATTGTCAATAATTATCGTAATTAGCTTTATGTTAGGGCATTTATACATTATTTTGGACAAAAAACAATGAGTCATGCTTTAAAAAATGATAGCTTTTGGGGATCTTTTTGTAAATAAAAATACATTTCATGACCTAAAAAACAAAAAAAAACTCAAAAAATGGATATTTATTATATTATTTAATAGTAAAAATAAGATGAAATTTACGGTGCCAACAAAATAAAAGTTTGAAAACTTAAATATTTAAATTCTTAAAATAAAAAATAAAAATGCCAATAAATTATTGAAAACCTTAGTGTTCAAATTCTTAATATAAAGATTCGAGTGCCAAAGCTTTAAGACCTACGGTTAAGTTTCAATAACAAAACATCTAATTATTTTTCCGTTCAATAAAAAATTATATTCAATTTTTTATTATGCTTTTATTAGAAATATTTTCTGGCTTTATCACAGGAATTACGGTTCCACTTGGATATTTTATTTTAATTTCACGATGCTATAACATTTTCTCATATAAACTCGTTAGAAACATTTTCTCGCATAATAGTAACATTCTAGGGTGAATTCTACTTGCTTTTTTTTTTTTTTTTTTGGCCTTTTTGGTAAGAGAGTGAAATTTGTTTTTTTTGGTTGAAAAGTGAAGTTTACTCGCTTAAACAAATATGACGGGTGATCTTGAAATCTTATTGGAATTGTAGAGGAAAATGTTGTCGAGTAAATTTTTTTTTTTTAAGTAGAAAATGTTTATGGGGTATTGCAACTTAGGGCCTATTTGACATATAGCAAAAACTGTAACTTTTCAGTTTGTGTTTAGAAAAAAGAGCTAAAATAAGTCAAAATTGTTTTAAATTTATTAATAAATTGTAAAAATGTTATATTTAAGTTATTAATGTTATGCATTTTGAAAAGTCCCATTTACAATTTTGACTGAAAATATTTATCAAATATAATTCAAACACTTCAAAAAACTGTTTTTGAACTCAAAAAGTCAAAAATAACTTTAAAAAAACTATTCCAAATAGGCTCTTCGAAGATCCTTTTTTTCTTTTGAGGCTATGAAGATTATTTTTTAACCACAACACAATATTTATTTCAAGCAATAAAATAAAATAAAATAAAAATAACTATTATCGGTTGCAAATTCTGTCATAATAACGTGGTTTAAGTAGTTATTCTAATTAATTAGTTAGAACTAGTCACAAAAAGTGTATAGGACTTTTGTGTCGACGTGTATTCATAATATGTTGCCACGTGGCAATATAGGGCCTCTTAATTTTGCTTGGAAATAAAAAAAAGTACATTGTTAGTGGAGAAAGTCGGGACTCAGGAACATTCCCCTCAAAAAAAAAAAAGTCGGGAACATAATTACATAAATGGATTATTAGAATTATTTTTTGCGCAAAAAAAAAACAGTTTTTTGACCACGCTGGCTCTGGCTGAGCCATGACGGATACAGGGAGAAGACGGTGGCCACGTGGCTTTTCATACCACCGCTAGAAGACCAAAGCCGTTTTGATTTCTTTTGTTTGATAAATATAAATGAAAACAACCTTTTGACTTTGCTAATAATAAATAGTACATTTTTTTGAGGGTATAACAATAATATCTCAAGAATGGGATATGTAATAGGCTCAAGTGAATTTGGGGAATATTGTTATTGAGCTTATATTTGTAAATTTCTAATGAATAAAATTTGTTAAATTTACAAATATATCATAAAAAAGCAATACAGACTAATGAACTATACTTTTAAAAATGACATAGCTTAATTTACACAAGAAAATGCTAACCCCCACTCCATAGCCATTAGGTGTTTTCCTGTATTCTCCCCCTAAATTTAGGTAAATTAGAGGAACATTCATTTTTGCTTTTTTTTAGGGTTTATTTACTAAATATTGAGATAGGTTAAAGAGATAAAATATAATAAAAGTATATCTATTTTATCAGAAGTTAAATTGATCATTAAATTAAAAATTAGGCCTAAAATTAAGATACATTTTAAGAAAATAAACGAGAAAATTACAAAAAAGGCCTAAAATTAAGATACATTCTAAGAAAATAAAAGCAAAAATTACAAAAAAAATAGGCCTAAAATTAAGATACCTTCTAAGAAAATAAGAGAGAAAATTACATATGCCAAACTTTAAAAAGTTATGCTTATTTTTGTCATATTTAAAAAATTTTATGTTGTATTATTATTTATATTATTTATATTATATTTTAAGTTGTTTCATAAATAAAAATAAAAATAAAAGTACTTGGTATTATAAAAAGCAAATCTGGACAGTTATAAAAATCCCCAGAATAAAACAGCCATGAAAAAGAAGCAAATGGAACGCTTTTTTAAGCCCATCAATAGTCAAGCCCGCTAGGGTAGGTTTGGGGTAGCTAGCCTGGTCTGAATTGGACCAGCTGTCGCAGGGCTTGAACATAAGAGCCTATGTTTATTGTGAAGAAATAATGGGTTTAATAATTGGCCCATATATTCCTTGTGCTGTCTTAGAAGATGAAACAAATGCCAACCATGGTCAATTTGAGAATTATCACTTCTATTTGCATTGTTTTTTAATCTCATCGTTTTTTTAAAATTTTGAAACATAATATTTATAAAGAAGATATAATTAATATAAGTATTTTAGATTAGGATTAGACAACAAATATTATCTAAGAGTATCTTGCTTTTTTAACTAGAAAAAGTGATTTGAATGAAAAAAAATAGTAGTAGACAATAATGATAGTAAGAAATAGATATCACTTAATTTATAATGAGCATTGTTACAAGACACTAATAGTTTTAAGCACTATTCATTAGTAGAAGGTGGCTCTTATTGTGTGGAACCTATAGATAGGGTCTACCTTTTATTAGTGATGATGCTTAACACCATCAGTGCCTATAAGTATTTTTCTTATTCATCGAGCTACGATAAACTTATGGGCCAGCCTCAATCAATGCCACGCTGCAGCCCATGAAGGCTTCGCTAAGTGGCTGTATAAATCTAAAGAGAAGATTTTTTTCCCCAAAAAAAAAGGAAATCTAAGGAGAATGATAAGAGGGAGAGAGGGAGAATAAAAAAAAAAAAAAGAGATAAAAGCAGCATGAACAGTTTTATGCCTTGGCAATTCCATATATGTTTTAGTTATGGTTTTCAATCTTCTTGTTTCTTTTGGGCATGGATTACAATCAGTTGAAATGTACCTCTCAAGAAAAAGCGATTAACATGCCTGTCCCTATATTGGGCAATAATTTGACAAAGTAGGCCACTTCGTGATTTCAATTAGTATAAGATATATACATATATATATATATATGTATATGTAGGAGCGCATTTTAAAATTATTACATCTAATCAAAATATCTTTTTTTTAATTAATTTGATGGTTAAAACATAAATACTCAATTGTGAGAATCTTTTTCAATTTTCATCAGAAATATATATATATATATATATATGTATAGTCGTCTATGGTGTGGTATTTAACATCTACAAAATGCCAATTTTTAAGCTATGCGTTAATATATATATATATATATAGTCGTGTGTGTATATATATATATATGCATTAATATATATATATATAGTCCTCAATGGTGTGATATTTAACATCCACAAAATGCTAATTTATCCACAAGTGCCGATTTTTAAGCTATGCATTAGCATGAAAACCACCACAATTGCAAAAAATTCATCAAATATTTCCACACTAAAGAACAAAAAAAAAAAAAGGGGCTTTAAAAACTTTCAAGACAGAATCATACATACAGGAAAACGAAAGATTTGTACTGCTATATAGAGACGATGATTTTTGTTTGTAGTTGCCTACGAAGAGTCACTATTTTTCCTTTTTCCCTCCTCTTTTTTGCTTTTCTTTTCAATTTTCTCCCCACCATAACGGTGCTGGTCTTGAGCGTTGACATTTTCGATCCACAAACGTGCAGCTTCCTCGACCGCATAGAAAAAATAGTAATCGGACTTTTTTGCAGAAAACATTAGCGGAGACGACCCACATATGGATCATTCATGAAAAGGAAAATATAACAAATGTCACACGTATTCGAAAGAGACAGGAAACCTAACAGAAGAGTAACATGATCCAAATCATTACTGTTCAATTTTCTTTTCAACAATCTCTCTCATATATAGTAAAATTTTGGGTAGTACTTATCCTAATAATAATAATAATAATAATAATAATAATACTAGGCACTCTACCGACCATAACATTGTGTCACAAAAAAAAAAAAAAGAAGCAAAAATAAAATATAGCAAGAAATCATGAAAAAAAAAAAGAGAGTTAAGAATAAGGTAGTACAAGAGACTTATATAAGAGACGAAATTCTTTTCTATTATTTCTTTCACTTGTGTGGGTGAAAAACAGAATCTCATAAATACAATTTTTATTTGTTGGCCAAAAATCATAAGTTTGAGGTGAGAGATGAGTCATTAACCAGTATAAGTTAAATTAAAAGAAAATATGGAGATAAAGAGATATTAATACGACATTGTATTATATAGTAAAAAAAAAGTGTACCTCTGACAAATTATTGTGCTGCGATGAGGATTACATAGACTGAATTAAGGTTAGATTAGAGATATGTTAGAGAAAACATAGAGTTCAAAGTATTATGTGATTTTCTCGTCTAAGTTTCTTTATTATAGTGAATTTTTTATAACGGCTAAAAATAAAAGTACCTCTGAAATTAAAGGTGAACCAATATAAGTTATTATTTCAATAATACTAGCCAATCCATATCCAATGACACTAGTTCTTACTATTTCTTCATCTAATGGAACATGGTGGAAGTCGCATATGAATGTTTTATTTATTTTGTTCTTTGAGTTATTAATCTCACAATATATACATAATACACAAATTACTCAAAAAGTGCTTACAAAATTTGTCACTACACTACATTATATTATTATTATTATTATTATTATTATTATTATTATTTCACTAGTTAAGCATAGATTGGTGATTTGAAAAGCCACGTAACTCGTGAGACACATGGAATGCTTAGCAATGATGGATTGGAATTTCATTTCAGAAACAAAGGATACACATTCGACCAATTCTATAAGAAAGACCAAGAAACGTTATAGAAAAAAAAAAAATTTGGCCGACATTCCTGTTATCAATCAACTACTCTATAAATTCATCAGGGCCCTTTGGCCGTGGGACCTTCATTTAGTTCTTATTGTCTGCATGTTCAAGGACTACCATAACTAATATGACTTTTGCTTGTTCTTTGGTTGTTTAAACCATGAAATAAATAATAATGCTAAATTAATTATCTTACACATTTTTAGTTCGGTGGCCACCCCCATAATGTCTTAAGCATTGATCAATACTTGTCACCCAATTAACGATAAGAAGTAAAACTACATATACATAGCCTTTGTTTATACACATATATAATAGAAAAAGTACAAAATTAGTCCTACGAAATTAACACACCCATGGTTGTATTTGATCCATAATAAAAAGTTCTCCGTAACTAACGGTTGAAACTATAATTCTATCCATAATAAAATGTTCTCCGTAACTATGATATAAAATAAAAAAATAATTAAAATATAAAACTCTCAGCAGTTATAAATTTTAACTACGATTTTAATCATAAGTGCCCAGCAAACGCTTAGACACAAGCCCAGAAGAGATATATATATATATATATATATATATATATATATATATATAACCTTTGTATAGAGGGCCGGCAAACAAAGATAATAAATAATACGTACCCTCACAAGCACTTGTAACTTGCTACATTTGGTACATTAATTGCAAGTGACGTACGATATCAGTACATCGACCAATAGTACTATGTAACGCGGCAATGTTTTGTTTTTGTCACATTAACAACTTGCATACATGCACGTATAACACTATCCCATGAATCTTACTGAAACTAAAGCTTAAAATACATGTTTAACAACTATAAAATATATATACACGCCCACATATATATCAATTATTCGGTATTTCAAGTGATGTTTAATCAACCACACAAGGTGGGCTCAACAAATATTGGGACCTTAAGTGGAGTTTCAAAATAATCCTCTTCAAATAAATTTTTTTCTTATATGGAATACCTTAATGCATATTTTCCATTAGATATATTTATTTTTAACTTAGATATATATGGAAATCAAATCAACACAACACAACAAAAACAAAAAATAAAATAGCCAATATGAAATTTAAAAAGCATTAATTAGTAAGTAAATAAGAAATGAAAAAATAAAATAGCCAATATGAAATTTAAAAAGCATTAATTAGTAAGTAAATAAGAAATGAGTAGGAAAGATATAACATAAAGATTTTATTGAGCAGTTGTGAAGAAGAAGTAGAAAATGTAAAATACGTACTACTTTTTAAATATATAAGAGATGAAAATTTTTGAGACCTTCTTGAAGTTGGGACCTTAAGCAACAACTTAACTTGCCTAGAGATTAAGTCTCTACTGCAACCACATTGCATCATGTTTAACCAAAATATATTACGTTATGTTATTTTAAAAATTTTAATTTTTTTATGTTACTTTTCATACTTTAATGTCTAAATTATTTAAATGACACCGATGTCATTAATTTAAGAAACCAAAATTAGACAGCAGAACCATTGATAGAGAGGATAAGAAGAAGGTTGCAATACTACATAAAAACCATATCACATATATATAAATAAATAACTACTCTCAAGTTCCCAGTACGAGGGACTTGAGGCAAAAAAAATTTACAGAGGAAGGAGGAGATTTTCTTTTTTAGAGTTGGGACATGAGACAGGGAAAAGAAAGAGACTGGTCCTATTATATATGTGTTTTTCATATTTATGTTTTGTCTGGGCTTTAACTTGTTCATGTGAGCTACACAATGAAAGTCAAAAGAGCTGCATTACGCCGCTGGAAAAATCCAAGAAACCCAATCTTCACATACAAATGGGCTTTCATTTGTTCTGTCTCTCTCTCTCCCTCTATATATATTTATATATCCAAGCAAGGAGAGATCAACAGCTGAGGCTGAGATGGGGAGAGAGAAACAGATCATCATCAAAGATTTGGAGCGTGACCCTCTTTTTGATCATGGCAAATTTCCATAGGAGTGATACTACTCATGATGTGGCCGTTCATCTTTTTTTTTTTATTTTCTTTTTTTTTTTTTTCAAATTCTCGGGGTGAAAAGAAAATTATACGCAATCCGCGAGGTGGCGGATTCTGATTGGAAGACCTTTAGGAAAGTCGACGAATGGGAATGCAAAAGCTTGATCCTTCTCGGCCAAATCCCAATCGTAGTTGAGGACCAGATGGTGGATGAAAACGGCCATTTCTAGTTTGGCCAGTTCTGATCCGGCACACAACCGTGGCCCTCCCCCAAACGGCATGAAGCTGTTACTTGACGATAATCCCCGATTTGCGCCGTTATTCTGCTTCATTTCCTTCACGGATACCATACTATCAGTCAATATTAACTTTAAGAATGTAATATGTTTAAAAACATGAATAATAATGTGTATTTCTCAACATTAAATCAATATTAAACTGAATGTAACTCTGTTCATGTATTCTTGTAACATTTAATTTGTTGAAATATAATTTACAATATTATATATATTGGACTATTTTTATTAAGTGTTATATGTGAACAACTTAAAAAATATTATATAAACGTATAGATAGAGTTATATTCTTAAAGTAAGAAAATTAGCATGCAAATATATATTAAAAGAGCTAGAACGTATTTCTGAACCTTAAATCAATATTAAAATAGGAGCATGCGAATACATACGTAAGCCAGATGCGGTAAGTCTACGACAAGTCCATAGCATTTATTACTATAGGTAAGGTAAATTTTTTTACCCTCTTACTTTTCCGAAGAATCTCTACAAGTAGATTCATATAAACATGAAAAGAACTAGTTAAAGGCAACTTCTGGTGCAGTACCACAGACAACATAAAGAAAGAAACCTGGATAGAAAGTAATATGAGGGCTCATTTTTATTATAGGGTACAAGTTGGCCAAATTGACAAGGCAGGGATTTTGGATTTTTGTTTCCTTTTGTTACACTACTTTTCAGCAAAAGATAGGAGACACATATACATAAAACGTTAATTTCATCAGATATTGAGAATCTAAGTGGACGTCATTTTCCTTTCATAAAAATTTTAAATATTTAAATCTACAAAACCCGACGTTGCTTACCTTTTCCACTAATGGGACATTCTAAGTGGATTAATAATTTTGCTCAAATATTAACATGAATGAAAGAAACATAAGCAACATGAATCATGAGCTTTTCATGGAAAAAAAAAGAGAGATCAATCCAACATTAAAAACCTTTTGTATTCTCCTCTACTGGTGGAATATTACCTTTTTTTAGGCAATTGTCACTATTCTAATTATTGGAATTATTATATACACACACACATATATCCTTTGCAATTCCCTAAATATAGTTCCGTGATACCTTAATCTTCTTCTTCTTTATAAAGAAACTTGTACAAAACTCTAACACTAGTGAGTGAGGACCATTTTTTTTTTATTTCTTTCTTTTTTTTTTTTTTTTTGTGGGGGTGGGGGGACTATATAGCTAATTGACCCACTAGTCGCATCAAAAAAAAAAAAAAAAAAAAAGAAAAAAGAAAAAGACCCACTAGAGAAAAGCAGAAATGCACGTGCATGAGAGAACCCCACATCCACATGGGGGTTTAATCATCTCAAAACCCCAGCAGCCCCTCCCCCACACCCCCACGAGGAGAGTGATGTTGATGACATCTTGTGGTTCCCATCCAGGTCGTACAGTAGGCAACCATCCGTTCCTTGATCTTGACAGTTCATCTGGAAGAAAATCCGTGAGATCTAGCCATGACACCCAGCCCCCCCCCCCGCCCCCCCCCCTGCCCCGCCCAGCTAGTGTATCCTACACAACACAACATGCACAGACAGGACATCAAACGGGCTAACTAAAGGAATGTTTGACGGAGCTCTTGAATCCTTTTTTTTTAATTAATTAATTTACTTATAGGCTAGTTTTAATTGCTCTAATCTATGTTTAGAATCGCACTAACACGACCCTAAAAGTATAAAATGAGACATTCACAACATAACAAGTGCGAAATTCGAGATGAGCTTGTCTTCACAAGTTTCACCACACGGGTTGAAAGGATGTTTAACAAAATTAATTCTAATCAAATTTTTTAGTTGCTACAAGCTCTTACATGCTACAGTGATCATAAAAAAATGAACTATAATGTAAAATTCTCACATGCTACAATTTTAAATTCAAAATTTTCAGTTTTAATCATTTTTCAATCACCTTATAATATAATTCCCTAATAGCTACCACAAGGGGGTCAAAGGAATGTACTCAAAGACGACTTGAATCATCTACTTGAAAGGGAACAAATCTCAGGTTTTACTTAATGTACAACGATGTAACATTTTTTTTTTACCACTTGGCACTTTATGTGTTTACTTTGTGTAACCCAATAATAGTACTAGTGTCACTTCTATGTTGAGTACTAGTTCGCTGTTTATAACTACTACCAAAATTTTAATTTTGACCTTAGCCTTTGTTTATAATATTGTCACTGGATTGGCCCCACAAGGGACTTTTTATAAACCGTTTATAAAATAGGAGAAATAATAAGTAAATAAAAATAAGATCACATCTGTTATGCATGAGATGGCACATCCATAGGGTCCACTGCCAAGCAACCAACGGCTGCGAGTGGGAGCCACAACAAGAACCAATAGAAGTGCTTGGGGACCTTAGCTTTTACTCTTTTTCTCTCTCATTTCCTTATTTTTTTATAATAGTATTTATTTCAATCTTCAGATTAAAAAAATAAATGACAAATAATAATAATAATAATAATATTATTATTATTATTATGAAAGGCGTGCTGTCGAAAGCTATCACTGACCTGCCATCTCCAGGGATTGAAATGTTGAGGGTGGTCAAAAAGCATAGGATCCAAATGCACGGCTGCAATAACCGGAAGCACTTTCCAACCACATGGAATGTCATATCCTTTCAATTTCAAATAAACACGCAATTATAAATTTGAATTTTCTAAACAATTTCAAAAAAGAAAAAAACAAAACAAAAAAGACTTCTGTCTATTTTAGATTAAGCGTCAGAGTACTTGACTCCGGTGACTTTTCCGGGATGAAAAAAAGAACACCCGATTTTAGTACAAAAACTTGATCCTTTTTTGGCTTGAAATTAAAATTTGGCCTTTGTTGGTAAACAGTCCTTACCTTTGTACTTGACATCTTTTAGTGCCTTTCTGTGCAGAAATCTCACGACGTTACCAAGCCGAAGTGTCTCACTTATGACCTTCACAAAAGTAACGCAAAAATATATATATATTAGAAAATTTTGTTTTCTCTATAATCAAATAATTAATGTTTTGTAATTAAAAGTAATGCTTAATTAATAGCTTACACATTGTGTGAACTCCATTTTCTTGTAGTCTTCCCAATTCAACTCTGTCTCTCCTGCTTGTTTTTTTGCTCTTGCAATTTCAATGTGCTCTTCCTAAATTCAAAACCATATTTATTAGTAAAATATATATATATATACACTAAAAAAAAAAAGAATTAATTTGCTTACCCTCAACTGTTGAATAGCACTAGGACAACCAGGCAAAAAGTATATTGCCAAAGCAATGGCAACCGAAGAAGTCTCATGGCCAGCAAAGAGAAGACTCAATATCAAGTCAAGGATTTGCTCAGTTGACAGATGTGAGTGCTTCAAAGCCCACCCAAGAAGGTCATCATCATCATCCTCCGGATTTCCAACATAATTGTCGTCATTCCCTAATTCCTTCATTTTCCTACTTCTTTCATCCATTTTCCGCTTTATAAACTTCAAAATGGTTGATCTTGACTGTCAAAACAAAGCAGAACAATATCGTTTAGATCGCTCACAGTTTCAATCATTTTTTTTTACGGCAAAAGAAAACAAATTCAAATCAATAAGCCAAAAGGGTCATTATTTATTTATTAAAATCATTATCATTATGATTACCTGCAAGGCTTTTCTGTAAGGTGTTCCGGGAAAATTCAAAGGTGGAGACACCACTCCTTTCATAAAAGTGATGTACTCTTTCTTCAGCTGCTCAGTCTCAGCCACTCCAGGATCCAAGCTCATTATATGCTTTGCCATCAAATTAAAAGTAAACTGCAATATCATATAAATACTCTTAATTATATCAAGTACTTATTAATGTCTCAAAAAAAAAAAAAATTTAACATGATTCAGTTTTACCAACCTTTTTTGCTTCATCTTGGGCAGAAAAGATGGAATTTTGTTGCCAACTTTTGAGAACAAGCAAAGTGTGATTCTCAACCTCTCTCAAAAGATGGGTCCTAAGCCTGGCGTGGCTAAGGAAGTTGAGAGATATGATCCTCATATCTCTATGCATGTCCCCAACTAAAACCAACATGGACCATTTCCCAAGAATCCCTCCTATGCTCCTTGGATAACTGCATTCAAACAACCTTCCCTCATTTTGCAGTATGAATCTGTTCAGCCCTGCATCTGCCGATACTATCGTCGGCTCTCCAAACAAATTTGACTTGTATATTTTCCCATACCTATATATACACACCAACATATTATATATATATAACACATATATTTGTGTTATGTTTACAATATAACAAATTTTTTGAAGTAAAAGAAAGTTGGGTTTTGGTTAAAATTGTTGTTTTTTTTCGTTAAATATATATATATATATATAACACATATATTTGTGTTATATATATATATATACACACACACACACACACACAACATAAGAAATTTTCTTAAGTAAAAATAAGAAATGGGTTTTGGTTGAAATTGGTTTTTTTTTTTGGGGTAAAATACCTTGATATGTGGTGTTCCATGAATTGGCCAATGGTGGTGGCAGAGTAAGGCTTCAAGTAACCGATTGTTTCTCCGAGAAAAGGCCAGCCCATGTCGCCTGGTGGGAGATTAAGCCCAATATTTCTCTTTTGTTTTCTCTTGATGAGAATGAAGAACAAGAATAGAGTTAAGATTGAAGGCCAGAGACAGCAACAACAGAAAATTATCTCTGAGTCAGACATGGAGACTGATGAAGTATGTGACTCTCTCGCTCCTCTCTCTTTCTCTCTCTCTCTCTCTCTAGACTGAAAAACTCTTCTTCTTTTTCTGTTTTTTTTTTTTTTTTTGGGTTTTTCTTTTCTTCTCTCTCTTATTGCTTCTCTGTTTTAATGGACAAATGAAATCAGATATGCATATTTATATGTGTGTGTGAGAGAGAAAGAGCTTTTTTTTAAAATCTCTGTATAAACTTTCTTCATGTTCTACACTTGTTGAAAAGTAGATGCCACTTTCGACGCTTATAAAAGCCACTCAAACAGATTAATTAAAATCAGAGCAAAAAAAAAAACAGATTAATTAAAAATAATAATTATAATTAATAATAATGACAACAATAATAAATGATGAAACCCAGAGCCAATCACTTATTTCTTAAACTTTTTTAATATTTAATATTTTATTTTATTGTTCTGTTTTTCTGAGCCAAGACAGTAGAACGTCCAAATATCGGTTGGCCATGTATCTCAAAGAGCCAAGCTGTTTTTATATTAGAAAATTGTGAAAGTTATTATTTTTTGTGCAAAAGTGGCTCATTTTATTTACAAAATGACAATGTGACCCCATCTTTATGGAACCCATTTCCGTATATATAATACGCGACGCCATAATACAATCTTCTTCCGTATCCATTAAAATAAAATGGAATAAAATAAACTTTCCCCAAAAATTATAAAAAATAATAATAATGAGAGGGGGGAATTTGGGATTTATGATTTTAATTTTTTTAGTTTCTTTTTTCTTTGACATTGATTTTGGAGTTGTTGGTTTGAGGAACAAAATAATTATGAAGGCTAACTAATGAGCTAGATGTGACTTAAGAAAACATAATTTTGTCCCGGAGACAACCAAGAATATTTGTGAATTAGTCCCCACGACATAATTAATTTGCTAGCCTGATGATCAAGATCATTCAGATCCTGCAGTTTAATTCACATTAAAATTCTAATAAATCTGCCAATAAGGAAAAAAAAAAAGAAGCTAGAACTATGCACAGTGCAAATAATTTTTTAGACTTTGAATGACGGTCAAATTGATCTAAAGTGTTAATTTTTAAATTATTTTTATTAGAAGAGACTCAACAATAAAAAAAAAATTAGTCTATATAAATTTATAGGCCGTTTAGTACTTTAGTTGGAACTAAAATTTTAAGTTTAAAAACTATAGCATGTGAAAGTTTTATATCATAATAATTTTTTACTTTTTACTGTAGCTTACGAGAGTCTTACATTGTATTAGTTAGAACTAAAGTACCAAATATATGCTTAATCATCATTCAACCTCTGAAAAAATGATTAAATGGTATGACTAGAAATGACCGATAAAACTGTAGTTCCATTCTAAATAGTGACCTAGCCACGCCTAATTAGGGGCACATAATTTTGAAAATTAAAGTTTTACCCCCTAAATTTGCTTTAAAATTTAAGTCATACTCTACTTTATATTAAAATTAAACTTGTGCCCTTACTTAAAGTTTAGAATTTAAATACCTTTACAAGTTTTTCAACATTTAACAATATCCCACTTTATAAGAAGAATCATTTTTACACCCATTCTTAATAATCAAAATATATAAGTATGTTCCTATTCAATAAAAAATTAGCTCTATTTTTTTAGTGTCCGTACAGAGAAAAAAAAATTCTGGCCCGCCACTTATTCCTAAACAAAATCTTGTCTTTAAAAGTTTTGCATGGTTTTGACTACACATGAACAGAGTGAGAGATATCTAGAAAGGTAAAACGCTTTGTCGTACAAAAGTCTGTTGGTTCTCATGCCATCCAATATGGGTTGCAAACTTTGATGCTGCATAGTTTATGATACAAATCAAGCAAGTTGACAAAGATGACAAAGAAAAGGAGGGAAAAGTTTTTTAAACAAAAGTTTTAAGTTACCAGCAAAAGGGAACCAAAAAAAAAAAAAGTCGTATAACTTAAGAATAGAGGAATAGTCTTCAATTAGGCATTTTGACTAGCCAACACTTATAGCATTTTTTATTTCTTAATGTAACATTTTTAGCATACGTATTTGTGTAAAATTCAACTTGTTTTTTTTAGACAATGTAACATTCGATTTGTTTAAATGTAGCATTCAATGTTACAGGTGTTGCACTACTTTATTAAGTGCTACACGTAAAGTTAAATGTTAAATGTTATATGTTATACGTTATACAAACAAACGAACCATGTTACATGTCTCGGGCTGGTCAGAGTACTTGACCAAAGACAACGAAGAAAAAGAAGAAGTTGTTGTTGTAGGACTCTATGCTACAAGCAAGATCAAGATCTTCACCGACCAAGAAAAAGTATAAGATTGTAATATTTAAATTTTGACCGTATTATATATTTTACAAAATAAGGACGCGGTTACAACATGAAATCCTATGAGTCATATTCATGCTAATAGCGTCGGTCTCTCTTTTTTGTTTTTTACGCGCGTTGGGGCCCGCACTTCATTTCAATGACATGTACAAAGTGAAAATCTCCGAGCACTTTGATGTCTTTGAGGCTCGCTTTCTGACATCATTTTTCATCCATATAAGGGTTAATACTATGTTCACATCCAGGCGCCGCACTACCAAATTGGTCGCCCATGCAGTCCTACTGTATTCAAATATATACATATGTATATATACACACACATATAATAGAATACATACCGACAATACACATTTTCATGCCCTTAAATCTAATCAAAAGTCATATTTTTCTGTAAATTTAATAGCTGAAAAGCAAAACTCTACTAGTAGGTGCTTTTGTCGATTGTCATAAGAAGAATTACTTATTTATAATATTTATATTATAGGTATGATTTTATTAGGTATTGTTACATTATTAATAATGTGATCTAAATTAGACATTTGTAATGAATGATATGTAATTCATCAAAAAATTATGTTTGTATTGAAATTCTCTCAAATGATAAACAATCAACATTCCACTCTTTTTGGACTTAAGAAATGAATAAACCCCAGAAAAATTCTTATTAATTCTTAAATCAATCAAAAAGTGTACACATGATTGGATTCTACCCTTATCTATAGGCGTTGGGATGTTACAAATGTCTCAATATCTGACTTAATCTACACCATTTATCATCAACCGGCTTGTATTTGGCTTCTAATCTATTTACATGTATCCTCATGTCAATTTCTCGCTCTAATCAATTCTAAGCTTCTTATTTCTCTTTGAATATTGGTTCTATTTGTAATCACATTCTAACTTCTTCTTATGATCTTTAATATTAACAGCGTCGTTTCCCCCCTGTCCTCTTACTCTCTTAAAACGCTTCTTGTTCTCCCTTGTATCTTCTTTATTATCATTTGAGTTATAAATTGCCTCCTACAATAATTAACGAGATTAAATTATTATCATACCACGTCCTCAATTTTAGTTAAAATATACCTTATTTAAAAATAAAATCATTGAAAACAAGTCCTTACTTGTGCACAATATATGCGCGTTGAGAGAACCTTATATATATATATATATATATATATATATATATATATAACATAATTGATAATTGCGATGGTTAGAGAAAGGCAAAGCTTTAGCAGAACCAGATTTAATCCCCGTTCTTTTGGGGCTAAACCAAGCCAAACCAAACTATTCTTCCCCACATTATCCCTTTTTGAATAGTTAGTTTTGTTTTATATAGGATAGATAACTTTGACTATATATAAAGACCATAAGGTCACATGTCTTCACTATGCCTAAAGTGTGGGGTGTCACTTCCTATTTTTTTGTGTTTTTTTATGTATATACATGAATATATAGATACATATCAACATATATTTTATAAAAATAATAATAATAACGATTGCATACTTGAGATCTTCCTAAACAATGTTTCCATTTTCGGACATATTCCAACTTTTGATACCTACTGTAGTACCAAATGGAGATGTATATATGTGAATATATGCATATATTATAATGTGGATATGGGCAATGACACGAGTATGGGCAAGTCCAATTATATCGAAGAGAAATTGAAATGCCAACCTATATATAGGGGTTTCTTTTCATCATTGTAATTAACCAAATATACCAAATAAGTATCAATATCCTAAGAAAAATGTATTATATTGATATGCTCCTACCCAAAATAAGGAGAGAGATTATTAGGTGTGCCCATACGAATCCAGTTGCAATTACTTTTTGTTAGAAGGTAATACAATAAATGAACAAAATAACTGAAAATAGGAACTAAACTATATATATTGAAATCATATGCTGATACAAAAATACTATAAGCACAACAACGATTCAGGAAAACAAATGAATCCCGTTTACTAATTTTGCACATCTTTCTTTTGTCCCTATGAGTCTTACCCGTGCGGCATGTTACATATATCCTTACTTATTTTCCATATTTTTTTTTCGAGGAACATGCAAAATTTTCTCATTCCATACATATATATATATATATATATATTTGTATTTGTAGTTGTGAAGTTGTTAATTATATCATAAAGAAATTTGATCTACTTCAATTTCAAATATTGCAACAAAAGGGTAAGTTGGTTGGAGTGTTTGATAAGTCGGTTGAAACCAATTGGTTCCAACCAACGACAGTATAAGCTCTCGACAGCTATAGTTAGTAACAAAAAATTACTATAGTATAAAGCTCTTATATGCTACAGTTTTAAAAATCAAAGTTTTCAGTTTCAACCGGATTGTCAAACACGTCAATTTCTAAGTAAACCTGTTAAAATATATATATAGATACACACAATATACATATGTAGTTGATTTTGAAAATTATTATAAGCTATACGACCAAGTTGAGAGCGTCAACAAGAGAGCATGATAAGCATTCATAAGAGTTTAAATTGAATTTTTTTTAATGTTAAATTTGTCGGTTTTAATATAATATATAGTTACAAATACTATTGATAGACCTTTGTTTTTTAGCTAGAAATATATACATGTATATACCTACTCATTGATGTGTGTGTGTGTATGTATGCATAGAATGTACCGATAAAATACACCCATCACTATATATAATTTAAGTATGCTTTTGATCAACTAATCAATTGATGATATAGACTAATACGATAGCTACTAATCAGCATCACTCATCATTGATCAGCGTCCTATTATTCTCATTTGAGTTCATCTAATAATTATGAAAATTTATATGATCATGACTTGCCGATTATATGGCCCCACTCTACACAGTGGAAGATATACTTGAAAATAAGAATTTCTTTTTTTTTTTTTAGCTTTATAACAAAAACTATAAATTGTATTTCTTTTGAAGAATTAATATATATTAGCTAGCTAGTGTAGCAATATTACCCTAACTTTTATCCTTTTCCTCTTTTTTTTTTTTTTTCAAACTAATTGAAAGTGGAAACTATTAAAAATGATCATCATAATTTTTTTTTAAGAATAAAACCAGGAAGTTATATATTTCCAAGGAAATTTTATTTTTTATGTAAAATGACTAATTTTTCACATATAATTATTTTTTTTTTCAAATATTAGTAGGTTATAGAGTAGATTAAGGTTATATAGCCACTTGACCCAGGCTCAAGTAGTTGGCTGCCTGAGTATGTGCATGTGTATATTAAGATTGAAATATTAAGGGTTTTATTTCTTCTTAAAGGGACTTAGTTTTTTTTCTTTAAAAAAAAAGGTTATACGGTATACTTTAGATGTAAGTTAGGTCCAAAGCAAGGCTCACTTCTACTTTAAAGTCTATCTACATTATTGAGGATATTCCAAATTAATTAATGCTATTTGAAAGTGAAGACTGGAGTCATCTAATATATGTATTAGTCCTCTGAAGTAGCAATCGCAAATAGCTGTGCGTTTTATGGAATAATTAGTTGGTCCAAAATTTTCAGCTATCTAATAGCTTGTGATGACTAATGTCAATCTATCGTTTGGACAATGTCTCGTGTGAGTGCATGCATGATGATTATATGATAACTATTTTCAAAGACGAACATAATTATAGTTAATCCGTGTTGTCAACATCTTTCTTAACATCTGTCACAAAATATTAATGGAGCCACTAAAAAAAAAAACCTAATGTGGGAACTACTATACCTGTTTGACAACATTGGTTCATACCGATAATTCAAACTACTGTATTGTAAAACTCTTACATCCTATATTGAAAAGTAAAAATAAACTATAGTATCAAGCTCTTACATGTTACAGTATTTGAAACCAACATGGTTAGTTTGTTTCGTACGAGGGTTTATAATAATATGGTTTAGAACTTTATGGTTTGAATTGTGAGTACTAAATTGTGTCGTTTAAATGGTAGTTTTGAACTGGTATTTGAAATATATAGATTTAAAATGAAAACTGATGTTTAAAAAACTATGGTTTATGAAGAAAAATGAGAATGAAAATGATTTTACTATAGAAAATATTTAAAACCACTTAAACTTAAGAGCTAGACAAAGTTTGAATTTTAAGTATTTTAGCCGGTTTAAAACTGCCTCGGTTATTACTCCACACTAAACTCAAGTTTGAACTGTCCTCCTAGTTTAAAAACATCTTTATGATTTAAAACCTACGCACCAAAATGGTACATTAAACTCTTCATATTTTATATATAAAAAATGATGAATTAATTAAGGGTCCAATTCCAATATTGCAAATCAAAGCAATTATTGGAAGTACTCTATGGTTCTTCACGAAACTTTTTAAAATTAACTTGGTTTAAAAATATATTCGGAGGCAAAAGTCTGTGTCACTTACCACTAAACTAAAGTAAAACCATTACTATTTGTAGTGATGTTTATATCATTGTTGGGCTCTTTTATGTTGCAATTATCGTCCAAACTAAAGCATCAATTGGTCACCTTTGACCTCTTTAATTCATTTTTCTAGCACGTGTGAACATAACTGTCCTTCACGTGAAATGCCAACTTGTCGTTCCACATGGTTTGTAGGAACTTTTTTTGCCTCTTTCTTTCCAATGAAGCTCTTTTTTCCTTTTTAAAGTATATTTCTTTAACTTCCTGCACAAAATTTTGTACGAAAAATTATTTACCAAAAATATCCGAAGTATATTTTTTTAAGGTAGGTTGTTCGACATATTATAGTACTTATTACTTAAAAAAAATGAGTAAATAACAGATATTAAAATATTTGAAATAAAATACATACTTACTAGTAAATAATCTCTTTACCAATGTAAGTACTAAGAATAAATAAGTTATTTACTTCAACTATGTTAATTAGTTCGAATATTTTAAAATAGGTTATTTTTCTTGATATACTAAAATATGCTCTTTGCTTCAAAAGAGTTTCAAATAATATTATTTTCTCTTTTTCTAACAAAAAAGAAAAATGAAAACCCCGGTCCTAAAAAAAAAAACTGTTAAGAGAAAAAGATTGACTTTTGTGTTTATAAATAATAGAGTAAGAAACTTGGTTCCCTTAAATAAAGAAAAAATGGATCAGGGGCTTGGGAGACGAGGACGTGGCATAACAGTTTGCTATTGTAATAGGGTTAATGAGACAATTAGCCTAATTACGTTTATTGAATTAAAATATGACTCTAATTTGTAAAAATTCTACAAATGTCTCATAATGATATCATTAAAATTATTTATATATAATTATATAGTACAAAATGTAATATCATTAAGATAATTACTATATCATTAAGAACATTTTTAAGATATTTTGAATATTGTGTTAGATTTTAATTTCATAACAATAATTCGGACATGTATTATAATTTTTTCATTGGTAATATTATCACTGTTTTAATAAAATTTTTATCATGTTTTAAGGAAATTATTATTATTATTTTTAAGAATTACTCTTATCATTGTGTAATTTGTGTTGGTAGCAAGATTAGCTTCGGCTGACGATAGCAAAACAAACAAGCCCTTAAACGTAACCACTCGTGCGGGTGGCCAACATTCCAATGATTGCCCTCACAAGCAGCTTTGGATATCGCCACGTGGCTCGACCACACGTGTGGTTGAAAAGACACCTGCAGTGTACGATTTGTTGGAATTTTATTGCTCACCACCGAATGTACTTTACAGCCGGACTTGACTGGACTCGAATTTGCAGAAAACAACGGGGGAAAAATGGGAGGAAAATTCTCAGGTCTATAAATTCGTTTAACAATTTGGTTTCAACTGCTTAGTTGTTTGGGAAATACAGTTAGAATTATAATTATAGTCTAAATCACTATATTATGTAGTTCATAACTATAGTTTTTTATAGTTGTCAAATATTTTGTATATAAATTTAACTGTTACAATGTAAAACTCTTAAATATTATAATGTACAATAAAAGTATGATACAATGTAAAGTTTTAACATACTATAATAAATTAATTCCGACTTTTAGTTATAATTACATTGTTAAACACACTCAAATTTATTAGTAGTTGTAATAGTATTATACAGTATAACAAAATTGGAAAATACGTAACCATAAAAAACTGTACCATGCTTTTAATTTTAAATTTTGTTAAGTAATTGTAAAGATGTTTGGCGAAGATATGTTTGACAAATAAGTTTGATATGTAAGAGCTTTATATTATAGCATATTTTACTTTATAATGTAAGATGTAAGATTTATATACATATATATACTCATAAGTATAAATTCATATCCAGATACCAGGTATATATTTTTTAATTTGATTTTAGTTTGATATGATTTGATAATTAACCACTGTATCATATTGGTAGAACAGATTTACATATATATGAATCACAGACCTTCTCCTAAAATTAATATAACATTACATAATTTTAGGTTTTATCAGGAAAGAAAATATCAATTTACTGTTACACATATGTTAGTAAATTAGTAGTGTTAAAATAAAAAAAAGTGGGAACAAATTCTGACAAAAAATCATTTTCATAAAAATCCATTACTCTTTTTGATGACATAAAAACCTATTACTTACAAAATAATAAGTCTTAATCTAATATTAACATACTTTATAAATTAGAACCTATTGTTTTATGAGTAGCGGGATTTTAACCTATAAGGTTAAATAAGATTGCTCGATTCTATGGGTAGGAACTATGGGAGAGGGATATACCAGTGATCTTATGCATTGAGTTTATTGGCCCGTCAACTCCTTTGCTTCATTAATTCATTTGGGGCATGTTTAGCATATTGTATTGTATTATATTGTACTGTATTGTATTACATTACATTGTATTATATTGTAATAGTGTCTACGATACATTATTTGGTTTTGCACCCATATTAACATGTTGTATTACACTATACAATGTTTATTTACTATCATATTGTATCATAGTAGTATTTAAACTTTAAATATGCTAAATTTAGGTCATAGCTTCGGGGTTGAAATTCAGGCTCGAAATCGGGGTCGCGATTCGAGACCGGAGTCAAGCTCGAGATTCGAGACCAAAGTCGAGGTTGGGATTTAGGGTCGGGGTTGGAGACGGGATTCGGGATCATGGTCATGATCGAGATTTGAGATTGGGGTCAGGGTAGGGGATAGGGACAGGATTTGAGACTAAGGGTACAGGATTCAAAGCTGGGGTTAAAGTCGGGATTTGAAGCTGGGGTTGGGGACAAGATTTTGGGATTAGGGTTAGGATTCACGGTCAAGGTCAAGATTTGAGACCGGTATCGTGGTCGGGATTTGTGATTTAGGACAAAGGCGAGGTCGAGATTCTGGATTCAGGACAAGGTTGGGGTCTGGATTCGAGGTCGAAGTAGGGGTCAGGATTCAAGAACATTGTGGGGGTCGAAACCGATGTTAGGGTCAGGACTGGTGTCGAAGTTGGGGTTGAGATTTGGGACTAGGGTCGAAATTCGAGACCAGGGTCGGGGTCGGCGTCGACGTCGGGGATAAGATTTGAGACCAAAATCGAGGTCGGGGTTGGGACTGGTGTTAGGGTTAGGATTTGAGATTGGGCTTAGGGTCGAGGTCAGAATTTGAGACTAGTATCGGGGTCGGGGCCAAGATTTGAGACCAGACTCAGGTCAAGATTTGGGACCGATGTCGAGGTAGGGATTCAGAGTCAGAGTTGGGATTGAGATCACGACCGAAGTCAGGATCAAAATTCGAGATCACGATTTAGGATTAGGTCAGGGTCGGGGTCGGGGTAGGGGTCGGGGTCAGGATCAGGATTCAAAACTGGATCTAGTCTGGGTTGGGATTCATGGAATCTGACCCCAGCCCTAAATCCTTATCTCGACCTCAACTTTGCTCCAAAATCCTAACCCTTACCCTTACCCTAAATCTTAACCTTGGTCCTAAATCCTGACTCCGACCTAATTCCAAATCCCAACCCCGACTCTGGTCTCGAATCCAGACCCCGACCTCGATCCCATATCCCAACCCAAAATCCAGACACCGACCCTGAATCCCGACAGCTACCTTGGTCTCTAATTTCGACTCTGACCTTGACCTCGACCCTGGTCCCAGATCCTAGAACCTCGAATCTTGACCCCAATCCTAAATCTTGATCTCGACCCCAACCCTGATCTTGAATCCCAATCCCAATCCTGATCCCCAATCTTAACCCTGACCCTAGTCTTAAATCCTGACCCAGAATCCCAATCTTGACTCTGACCTTGAATCCCGACCTTAACCCTAGTTCTGAATCCCAACATAGACCTTGAATCCCAACTGCGACCCCAATCTTGAATTTTGAATTTAACTGTTACCTTAACCCTGGTCCTAAATCCTGGCCTCAAATCTCAACCCCGATCTCCATCTTGAATTTCGACCTTGGTCCCCAATTTCGACCCTGACCCTGATCCTGAATCTTGACCTAGAATCCCGACCCTAAATCCCAACTTCGACCCGGACACTGGTCTCGAATCTTGACTCTAATCCTGGTCCTCAATCCCGACCCCAACCCCAATCTTAAATCCTGACCCTGGCCCCAAATACCTGTCTCAACTTTGACATTGATCTAAATATTAACCTTTACCCTTGTCCCAAATACCGATCCTGACCCCAACCCCTAATTCTAACACCGAATCCTAACCATGACCCGAGTCATGAATCTCGACCCCAACTATAGTCTCAAATCTCGATCTCAACTTTGGTCCCAAATCTAGACCCTGGTCTTGAATCCTGACACCGACCTTGAATCCCGATTGTGACTCTGGTCTCAAATCTCGACTTCAACCCGACCTTAGACGTTAGACCCTAGTCCTAAATCCCGACCTCGACTTTGGTCCTAAATCTCATCCTCGAATCCCAACACCGACCGCAACCCCGATCCCATATCCCAACCCTGACCTTAGTCTCGAATCTTGACCCCACACCCTGGTCTTGAATCTCATTTTAAAACTTCAACTTCTATGTCAATTTTTAATATATTTTAAATATTTGATTGGTTTATTGTTACATACTTTTGATTTAAATTATACAATACGGTCTAATACGGAGGTTTTTGGTTGTATTTGATGTCACGACTTGTATTGTATTAATTTTTGATTTCATATTAAATAGTACAATACATAGATGTCATTAAACATTGTATTATTTTTAAATAATACAATACGAAGTGTTAATACGATGTGTCAAATATGTCTTTGGTAACTCTTTTTTTTTCTTAAAAAAAAAAAAGAAAAAGGACAAATAGACATGCTTGGCCACAAAAGCCAAAATCGCTTACCGACAGTGCATCTATATATATATGCATGTATGTATGTATGTATGTATAAGAATATGTATACGTACAACTAGTATACAAAATATATAACTATTTAATGTATATAAATATAACATTGTGGAAAGTTTTTAGTATTTCGAAGGAATTTCCAAGATATAGCACGAAGGACAAAAGATCAGTCTCAAAACTCAAACGTACACTTTTTTGAAATTTTTTTTAATATTTTTAAGTAAATGTATCCTTAAAACTTTTTTTTGGGTAGAATACTACATCAACTTTTGCATCTTGACAAGTTAAGTTCAATTTTACTTGTCAATTAAAATTTTGTGAGATGCTGTCGTTTTTCTTTTAAATTGATGGTACGGATTTTCTAAACTACCTTCGACACGTCTCGAAGATAAGATCATTAATTTTATTCATCTAAGCATAACAAACACTGTAATTAATTAATATAAAAACCTTACGTATACTTTCACACAACTCACGTGTCTCTTCCCAATTGAAAATTAAAATTTCAATGTTAAACAATCTATTTCCGCATGGATGTTACATTGTTTAATATAATAATATTACAGCCAATCAGGGATAGGCGTTTCATAAGATGCTCTTAAAAAAATACCGTCTTGCATGATTGGTATGTGCGCAATATATAAAAAATATATATTCTAATGTATTACATGCAGGTTTTTTATATATGTATATCTACATAAAGTTGTCAGACATACATTAATTCCAAGAAACACTGACACCTTGACAAGTCCATCAGTACATTTATTATTCATTTTCTTGTCTTACGGTTCTGAATCTTTTTAAGTATTGTCTGACTGGCCAGGAGAAAATGAAAAAGAAGAGGATTGACTGCATTATTGTTGGGAGCTAAATTTGGATGTATTACGTTGACTGAACAGTGAGAAACTTCCAAGAGGCAAGAATTATTTTCTTTTTTCTTTTCCTTAATTATTAATTTGCCTTTCTTTTTCGTCAACAGCCACAATGATTATCTCAGTTTTTCCATGTAAACAGCATGTATACACCATTTGAAATTTAAACTAATTTTATTATAATATTATTTTTTTATTTAAGCCACGTCCTCAAACAATCTGTTAGATTTTGAGTTTCCATGTCATGACACATCAAAACTATCCGTTTAATGCAAATATATATGCTAATGAGAAAATTTTTAATTAATATATATGCATATATATAGTTAAGAAAATTTGCTTGGTCTTTAATAATATAGTTAAGGAAATTTTTTGATAGAATAAAAAAGGAGAGAAACTGTATTATTTGGTAAAATTTTCTTAAAAAAAATCCTTTAGGATTGTATTAATTATTTTCATATATGTTATTCAATTATGATCTAATTGACAATTTAAAACTCGCAATGCTAATGATTTAAAATTCTAAATCTTCAAAAAAAAAAACAATCCAGCGACTATTCATGTGAACTTTTAATTAGATCTCGATATATCTACACATAATTAGTTGAAGAATTTTATCAACAAAGTTTTAAAATCTTAAATTTATGCTAAAAAATAAAAATAAAAATAAAAATAAAAAACTATTATTTTTTGAAATAATATTAATATAACTTTATTCCCATTTTGATTAGATTTCATCACTTTATTCTCATTTATTTTTTAAATATAATTTTAATTTGACATAACGTTCATAAAAACAACATTAATAATATCCTCTCCTAAACAAACCCTTATTATTTTTATTTCTTTTATGACATGTAATACCAAATTTCTCGCATTTCTTTTGTTTCTCTTTTTTATTTAATATTTTTTATGAGGGACTTAAAAAAAAAAGGATGGAGGTAATGGGCCCCAAGGTTAAGGGCATCTTGATTGTGCGAACCAAGGTAAAGCTCAATGATTGCTCACGCGCGGGTTTGGCCTAAAAAACGTGGCCGTGCGATTCTCCAAGAATTCTCAGGCACCGCCCGAGCATAAATGATGCCACTTTGGGGGCACTTCTTCCCATGTTTACAATCTTTGACCACATGACCAGGCCGATTCTCTCTCTCTCTCTCTCTCTCTCTCTCTCTCTCCCCTTCTTTCTCTCTCTTTCTCAACCAATTAGGCAGCGATTTGGATTTTGGAAAAAGGCCCTCAACAAATTATGCTGCCTCTCGAAATGATTCTTGTCTTCTAGTGTGGCTTTTTTAGCCAATGAAATGGGAAAACAGAGTCAAAGAAATGGAAACCTAGAGTCATTGTTGTTGAGAGAGGGGTCCATGATATTGTTGAACGACAATTTACATCATCTATAAAAGTTTTTCTAATGGAGTGGCTCACACGTGCACTTCAAAAAAAGAGTTTTTTTTTACACAGTATACAATTTAAACTCATAAATTTAAAATAATATATACTTGTTTTGATGAAACATTTACATGGTTTGAACCTAAAATCTCCCTTAAACTTACGTTTGACAATAAAAAACTTTAAACCATTTCAGACAATAATTTGACAGTGTAAACTCTAAATTTTTTCTAAATTCAAAACTACTCCCTTTTTATTTTCAAGATTTTGAATTCGGTTTTTAAACCATGGTTTTCAAACTTCTCAAACAAACTAAAAATATTCAAGTCATGTTTGAAGAAACAAGTGAATCAAAGCTTTATCTATTAGATATCTCCTGAAAGCAAAGCTATAGCTACCTACATAGCTAGAGAACGTAAGCCATTTCAATTGGATACATCTCTTGATCTCATCGCTATTAGAAGGGCTAGAGTAGTCAAGGATTGAATGTCTCTTTTTTACCAAGCAGAAGAAAACAAATTTTTTAGAGTCCCTTTCTTTTCAGTGTCTTTACCGAGCGTCCAAATCTTATCCTACATAGTATCTAAATTGTCGTCATAACACATCATTTATCTAATAAGACAGAAGAGTAGAATCCAAGATTCTGATCATTGTCGTTTCAAGGTCATTGGATACTTTTTTGAGGTAATGTTTTATTACTCTCTCTCCCTATGATTAAATAAGAAAATAACGTAAAATTTTAAGAGTTAAACCAAACTTCAAAATACAAAAAGAGGATTATTAGCAAAACCAATCGAAATATCAAAGAACTAAGGTGTTGATTTAAACCATTGGTCTAAATCATTTTTGCTTCAAAGCATTATAGCATACAAGCGTTTTACACTTAAGTAGTTTGAAATGGTTGTGCCAAACGCTAGTAGTAACAATCTATCTCAAAGCCAACCATTGGTGGAAGAACCACTTGGTATGCTACATGGGTAACCTTTGTGCAAACCAATCGTCAAAAGTACATAGTACAGGCCTCCAAAGTTGGTGAAATGAAAGTAAAAAGGTCAATGAAAGTGTGACTAAGGTCTGCAGGCCAAGATGTACCAAAATACCATTCTGTGGCGTTGCAACTTAGCGCTATAAAAAAGGATCCAATTTAATAATCTCTTCACCTTTGTCTTTTAAACCCGTTCTAATCTACATACGTAAAAGAAAATGCATAAAGCAAACAAAAAATGAAAAAAATATGACAAAAAAGAGCACGAGACAAAAGGGTGAACTTAGCTTTTATAAATTAAAAAGAGGAGTGCTTTTTTTTACTCTCTTTTTTATATTTACTGTATGATATGTAAAATCCACTATCCTATTTTCTATTTAAATAATAATGCATTATGTTAGTAAATTTCATGTGTCAGATTTTGAGTGATTTTGAGTGCAGAGAGTGTAAAAGAGAATGAGAAAGAGAATACTGTTAGCATTTCTTAATTAGAAAAGGGGAAAACGGATTAGGGTCCTTTAAACTTTTGCTTTGCGCTGTATTGCACAGCACATAATACGGTCCCCTCCACCAATTACTTGATGGTCAGGATCAATGGATTCATGCATTTAGTCAGAATAAGTGTTGTGTAAGGAGCTAAGTCAACATAAAAAACCCACTGTATTATGCATAATTAATTATGCTTTCGTACAGCAATTAAAGTTCTTATCTATAACAAACAATAGTAAAGGAGTAAACTAAATTAGACTTGGTGCTAAAGTATCAATCGGCCGAGAATTTCGGCCTTTTCAAATGAGTACTGCCTTGTCTTGTCAACTAAAATGGAGAGAAATAATTATCTTATAACAACTAGACCTACATGTTTTTAGTGCAGCAAATTAGAGAGGCCAAGTGCTCTTAAACAAGTATATTTTATGATGATAAATCCTTTTTCACCTTCTAAAATCTAAAAAATAGAATAAAGACAAGGTGGTCTCCGTGTCAAAAGAGCCAAAGTATATTATATGCCTGTGTTTCTTGTGAAACATACATTATGCCTCGCAATTCCAGACAGCAGGAAGCTAATAAACTCTTATATGTAAGCTCAATGCCTAACTTTAAGGATAAGTAACAGCATAGTTAATACCATTAAGCGCAGCGTTTGAAAACATGGTTTGAACCAAGGGTTCGAATTGAAAACACTAAAGTAAAACTTGTTTGAACCAAAACCTTTTGGTTCGAATTAGTGTTCTAAATGCACTCTGAGAATATAGACAGGAGCTCCAAAAAAATGGAGTAAAAAAACCTGAGAAGCTGCCTCTGAAGATAATTCCTCTGAGCCAAGTCTTACTATCATCACCAATTCACTAGATTGTAAATCTCAATCTTTAACTCCCCTCAAAAAAATAAATAAATAAATAAAAAATAAACAATCTTTGACTCATTTTAAAACCAAAACAGTATAGACATTGAGTTCCAATCTTTTCTGTAGTTCTAAACCTGTGCTGCTTGTGGATAACACGTTCCATAAAGGTGCTTTAACATGCCACTACTCGCACTTTTTGGCACCAAAACCAACGCCTTTTTTATGCCAGGAAACAACCTATAAATGTTAATATAGCAGACCACCATTACAAGGAACATATCAAATATAGCCTATAAACTTCATAATTTTCTTAGATAAGAACTGTATTAGAAGAATGAATAAAAAGAGAATCAATCAAATAAACTTGCAAGCACTATATACATAATGGCTTATTAGAAATTAGCTAGAAAGTAGATTTTCACAGAAAGATGGGAGCATCATGGATATACCCTTTCTATCTAGTGCTAGACAAAGAAACAGAGTTATGCAACAATAATGTAGGCATTGTTCTTAAACAACTACCATCAAATAGAAAGAAAAAGAAATCCCTGCATTGACTTTGAAGACATGGAGGGCCATATGCTCATTATATTAGTAGCAATCATGTCACTCATGTCACTTGAATACCACATACAACCGTCACTTTGACATTCTATTTCTTGCCCCCTTTTTTTTTCTCTTCCCTCGTTCGTGATATCCAGTCAAGCTTGAGATGAAAATAACAGAAATGGTCCCCTCTTGGACAATGATAAAACAAGCAAAGAACACATTTACTTGGGATCCAACTTTCCAGTTTTCTTTTCCATAAATGCAAAAAAACAATGCAGGATAAACTCAGCTTATTCAAGTGGTAGAGATGAAAACAACAGTAAAATGAAAAGATAATGGCAAATATGACGCGAACAATCTTATTAACAACTCTTCCTAACTAATGACATGAGGAAAATATATGAGATTAGATATCTCAAACAAGAATGACAAACGAACAGCGAAAGAATAATAACAAAAAAAATGTTGCAATACTCGCTAAATTAGATTCCATATTCAAAATCAAAGAATACCAAAGCTCCAATATCGAACACTCTGAATAAAATAACTCTTTTTAACCCCAACCCAAGTCATTGGAATATGTAAACACATAAAAAATCAACACCAACCCCCCATCCCACCACTAAAAAAAGGGGCTTTGTGTTTAATAGGAATTTGATTAAACTATTAAAGGACCTTGAACAATTATGTGCTCAGCTTGGTTGACATCAATGTCTGAATCAATATAATTTTCGTAAAAGCAAAAATGATACAGCCTGATGATATTTAACAGCTAGAACTGAAATGTCATAGGATCTTTATCTTGCTTAAAGTCCTAAGTATACTCAACTTACAAGTTATAAACCGGGCGTGAAAACACTCAATAACTCAACCTATGGACATTTAGGCATAATGTGGAGTTACAAGTTAACGAGAGGAGAAAAAATTGACAGCAAGTGCCCCTTGGTTTTTAATTGTGCTGTCAACATGTGAAGAAAGGGAGTCCTTGGAAAATTCTCAGTCTCTGTAAGCGCCACGAAGAAGGACGAAAAAGAACATTTACCATCTATCTGGAATATACCGTGTTAACCAAGGATCAGTTCTGCAGGCTTCCGAACCATCAAATAAGTTCTAATTGAATCGAAGATTGTGGTAAATCCTTTCAGTCCCAAGCTATGTGGATGCAAACTCACCGTGCTAAATGGTCACATGGACAACGGTAATCTCCCATCCCTCTTTTTGGCTAGCGCCTGCCTAGATACTCTCAGACGTATGGGAAGAAAGACACCGAAGCATATGATGACAAAAGAAAGCCAAAAGTGCCTGAAGTACAGGGCCATATAGGATGACACGACTAGCATGCTGAATACAAAGGCCCAAAAGATAGCGACGGCAACATCAGCCCTGAAACGTATCAACACAACATCTTACATTTGATAGCATGACTAAATACCATCAGCACTTTCACACACTTTAGGTGCAGAAAACGGAGTGTCAAATCAGAAAACTGACAAATAATAATAATAATAATAATAATAATCGCTATACTATCTGACTACTTTTTATGCAATCACCCAATTAGCTGTAACCCCATTCGTATATAAACAGTCACAGTCTAAATGTCATTGGAGAAGATATAGGCACATATAGTTCTCAAATCCCAGGCCAAATGACCAATATTTTGCCCGCCAGTTAAACCCACAAAAAGTACCACCAGACATAAAAATATTGAGAGAGAAAAAGAGGAATTAAGTAATTATTGTTACTACATTTTATACGTAGATGATATGTATGGTTTTTGTTAATGATAATATGTACGAAATGAGGCTTAACGAGTATACTATCAGAAATTATAAACTTTATGAACTGAAGCATTTGGAGGCAAGCTAAAAGGCGTTGAGGTAACCTCCAAAGTCATTTTGGCTCTAAATGCATTGTCACCAAATTAATGAAAGAAAAAAGAATGAAAATAATAATAAAGAACAAAACCCATAGAGCTACAATTGAATAAAGTTGACATCTTCCAAGTCCCAGGAATTATCGTAGCTTAAAACCCAATTTTTGTTTAAAAAAAAAAAAGAAATTCACTACTAAACCTACTGTAAATTCGTATTCAAGACTAAACCTACTCATAAACGATCCTGCAAAGGCTTAAATAAACCCTAAATCAAAAGTTGCAATTTCTCATCTTCTTCTAACAATTGGTATCACATATGATATAATCTTTGCAAGAAAGTGAACTAATTAAATACTAAAACACTCTAAATAGCATCACCAATAGCTTAAAATACTCGAAAACGTAGCTCCTCTGGTCAACTATGAAGAAAAACCCAATAAACAAAAAAAGGCAAAATCATGAACAAATGTAAATCGAAATTAAGAAATTTAAGTTCAAACTCCAAAATGCAAGTAATAAACTCACTTTGATGAATAATTTCAGCATATATATATATATAGAGAGAGAGAGAGTATACCGAGAAGTGATGTTGGGTTTGGGAGAGAAGACAGTAAGAGCCCGGTACTTATGCTGGTATCGGATCTGGTAGTCTCTGAGTTGCTCAACGAGTTTAGACCGAGTTATCATCTCTCGGATCGGAGATTCGGAGATCTATATCTTCTCCGATCTCCTCCTGAACACAAAACGAAATTCAGCAGGAAAAAAAAAGAATTGCGAACAAAAATTCTTCTGAAATTGAAATCCTTTTCTTCGCCTCTTTTAGCACTCTCTTCTTATTTTTGTTTATTTATTTATTTCTTTATCTTTTTGTTTGTTTCTTTTGCATCTTTTTCTTTTGGCGGTGAATCTGATGCGGGAATGTCAATATCGGATTCAAGGAATTTGAAGACCCTGTTTGATGTAAGGTTTAAGCGTAAATTCGTTTTGCAAATGGTAAACGACGGAATTAACTAAATATGTCGTTCTTCTTTTGTACAAACGACAACCGCATAAAGTTATGAGGCTTAAACGACGGGGAATATTGGACGAAAAACGACATGCCATCCTTTGACATGATAATAAACGACATGTCGTTTTGTTAAGGACAGATGATTGGCCAGCTAACGACATGCAGTTTCTCGAAGAGGAGCCACAATTTTATCAACATACCTGTCGTTTTATATTCGTTTTCAACTAACCTGGAAACCACCTAACGTGTAGTCAAAGTTTACGCAGGGACAATATGCCGTTTGCGAATGCCGAAGAGCAACACAAATTATCATAACATAATACTTAAGTAACCAAACGACGAAAACATTTAAATTTAAAGAACTCCGCGAAACGGATTCTACATGATAAATGCCCTTTGTAGGGGTGACAATTTTACTTACAAACTTATTTATTTACGGAAACCCGATTTATTTACGGAAACCCGTTTTAAACGGGTGGGAAAAACCCATATATAAATGAGTTAAGATTGTTAACGGCTTAATGGTGTAACCCGCCACAGGTTATGGGGCCGGGAATAGGTATAAAGGCCCCGATCATAATCTTCGTTTACCTACCCCGTTTAATCTGTGTTACATTTTTAAATTAAATATATTAAATATAATTTTGAGTATAATGTTATACAATATAATATGTATAAAATTCAAGAAAATAATATTCTTTAATTTTTAATTTATAGTCATATATAAGTTTGTCAATCAATTAATTAATTATTTATTTATTAAAAAAATAATTAAACGAATAAACAAGTACCATGAATATCCTGAACCATAACGGAAAACCCCATCCATTACCAGCAAATTTATGCAGGTTGATGAGCCAAGAATAGGGCTTGTTTTTGTTCGCAAGAAAAGTTCCCCGCACCAAATCCATCCCGTTGTCGTTCCTGGCTCCACTCGATCGGCAAACCTTAAACCGACATCGGAAATTATAACCGAATAGCATGTGACACGACATGCGAAAACAAATAGCATGTAACACGACATGCTTTTTTAACCAAAGGGAGTATCGTGTATGTTACATCTTGAACGACAATAACCTTTGAAGCTAAAATACCACCGTTTGTTGAAACTAAAAATCAGTAAATTTGCATTAATAAAAAAAAAACTGTAAACAGTTAAAGTAGTAAAATCATGTCATTCTTTACTGTTTTTTTTTTTTCCCTTTGCTGAAACGCTACTTTACGAACAGAGAACTCAAGAAAAGTAACATGTTTTTTTTTTTTGAAACGGCATGCTACCATGCAACATAACAGCCAAATTATTGGGAAAACGGCGCGACCTTTTTTAGCTCAATCGACAGCAATGACTGTTGAAACTGTGAACAAGTTGGTTGTTTCAAAATTCCGAATAGAGACATGTCGTGTGTGTGTGAGTGTGTATGCATATATGTATACAATTGAGGTCACATGTCATATGTTGTTACAGCAGAAACCAACAAAATTTCAAAAGCAAAACAGATGTTTTCGAAAAGAAGTATCAATTCACTTTCACCAGTTTCCGTCAAACAGTTCAATTTTTTTCCCCTCTGGTTTTAATCTCCGCATGTGTTCAACTTGGAACTCTCAAGTTCCAATCCAAAAAACAGAACCAAAATCTGGCTCTTAGTAGTGTAGCCTTGAGCATTTACAAAATATAGGCAAGCCCATCTATCTTAGTAGCAATACTTGGCTCCCAAAAACGCTAATAAAAAGATGGGATACTCGAACGCCAACCCAAAAAAACTTCCAGAAAAGAACACACGGTTCTAGAAAACGCCGTTGTAACAAAGTTTTAACGTCCACAGAACAGGGTAATTGACTAACTATTGAGAGAGGAAAGCATGCCTCCTGCTGCGTTTGGTATGACAACCTCCCAACCAGGCCCTTTAAGAGGGTATGCCTCTGCCTCACCAGCCCTGTCGGTTTTACCTTCATCACTTGTCGGCTTTTGAATCAGATCCGAGCGGTCCAACACTTTCTCCAAGTCTTTGTCACTGATATCAGTTTGAACCATCTTGTCTTCTTCCGTTTCTTCCTCTCGGAGAAGTGCCAATAGTTCCTCTTCCTGAAATTTAGCGTTACACAAGCATTAACAGCCAAATCAGCAACAGTTGTTACAATCCTGTTTCACATAAAACTGGAAAACAACTTAATATCCCAGCTTCGACAAATTCATTTAACGGTAGTGGCACGACTTTAAACTAAAACCAAACAATTTGTGATCGGGGATATATAAAAAGCAATGAAGCTAAACCTGAAAAAGGGAGTGGTGCATAGGCTGCAATCATATTTTTCACATCAACAAGATTAAACAAGGCAATTAAACTATTAGGTCTCATTTTCAGCCAAATCAGCAAAAGCAATTTCTTACAATCCTGTTTCACATAAGCCTGAAAATAAAATTCCTAGCTTCAACAAATTCATTTAGTGGCAGTGGCATGACTTTAACCTAAACCTGAACAATTTGTTACCAGGGAAAGATGAACAGTCATGAAGCTAAACCTGAAAAATGGGATGAATCAAGTAATTTAAACTATTCAGCCTCATTTTCATTTCCCGAAGTATTTTAAAAAAGTGGTGATTTTGGGTGTCAGAGGTGCCCAGCACCAGTAGTCACAACATCAAAGACCCAACTTGTAAGTAGTGGTGTCTAGCACCATTGATTTTTTATTAAAACTATATCGGGCACCACAGATTCGCTTTAACTTTTCCTTTGACGGTATAAAAGACCAGAAAGACAAATTGATCTGCATTCTTAAAATATTGCAATTTGACCAACAAAACAAATACCCAAACCCTGTCTAAGAACTGAAGGTAATTAGTGACCGAACAAGCAAAACACAATTTTGGCTTTGCAAACCACACAGACAAAAAAAAACCTTGTTCCGACAAAATAAAAATTAAAGAAAAAAGAGAGCCAAAATAGGATAATAAATGACACTTGAATACAAGTAGGGACGCTATTAGAAGCAAAATCCGGTAGTTATATTCAAGGAAGCTTGTAAGGCACTGGCACACAAAAAATGCATTGATATCAAAGCCAATAAAACAAACCTCCAAATCATCTTTGGTATTTGGCTTTGCTTTTTCTAATTGAAATTGCCCTTTCCCAATCACTACATGCTCAAGTTTCAACTTACTATAAGCCCTTTTCAACATGCGCCCCTGCAAACAAACAAATCTCAAAAGTTTTTTATCTTTTTGAAATCAACAGCAATAGATCAAAAGGTTAATTTAAGAAACAGACACTCTTAACATCTCGGAGTTACCTCAACTGACTGAGCCGTTGCAAGTCTGTAAACATGAACAGGTTTGGTCTGACCAATTCTATGACATCTATCCATGGCTTGTAAATCCATCTGAGGATTCTGTAATGCACATGCAGGTATGCAACTACTTAATATTCTAATATTTCCAGAATGCCAAAAGCAATTAGACTTTGTTTTTTGCAAAACCAGGGCAAAAAAAGAGCAACAAACTCATGAGATCCAGAAAAATACCCAATCACTGTCATACAGTATACAAGTATCGGCTGCAGTAAGATTGATACCCAATCCACCAGCTCTGGTGCTCAGAAGGAAAATTCTATAATTGCTATTCACATCGTTGAACTCCTGAATCTGTTGTATATATGGAATATTGATAAACAAAACATTGCAATTCACCTTCAAACTTCAATGTTTTAATGATCAACACAAGGGGGTGTAACTCAAATACAGTAGAGTAAAACAGTAATTTGTTGGAGGGAAAAAATTAGTACAGTGAATTACCACATCAAGATCAAAACTATTTATCACGTACTCCACTTATGAAGATTAACTTCTTTTCTGATAAACTAATTATTAATTCTTTCAATCAAGTCAACTATAGATCAGAAAATACTATATAATTTGGTACAAGGATGCTCATTGCAAGAAGCTGAAATTGACTGGTTGGGTAACATAGTCAGCTCTCGGCTGTCTTGTTAACATATACCAAAACCCAAGAGTAAAAGACAAGAAATTTTGTTAACATATAAACTTTATAAGCTTTCATATTCACCTCAAATTAAGAAATATAGAACACACCTGACGTTTCCTTTCATCAAGTTTCACACTGCCATCAATTCTACAGACTTCAAAACCCTTTTCACTGAAATAGTAATCCATTATATCCAAAATCTTAGTCCACTGAGAGAAGATTAAAACCTGAACAAAAAACAAAGCAGAAAATGATTAGGTTACTTGATTACCACATAAAAACATAGATGTAATGATTGTGATTTACCTTGTGCTTCTGAGCAAACAATTTGGTCAACAATCGTTCCAACAGTCGAAATTTGCCACACTGTTCAACTATCTGCTCAACAGGTGGGTACTGATCTGTCAGGAGTAAACAAAAAGGGCTAAGTAAAATATCTAAGAATTCGCACAATAAAATAAAAGAGATATTGAAAGAGATATACATGAGCCATCAAAAACCGACTGCAAAAGGTCAGGATGGTTGCAGTTCTTCCGCAGTTGGATCATCAAATTGTTAAGCCTAATTTTTCCACCACGAGGTCCACCACCTACATTGTTATATGGAAAAGTGACAATTTCTTCATCCATTTTAGAAGAAACATTACCAAATCGTCGCGTAAACGCAGATACAATACCAGTTTCCCATTGTTCAGTTAAATGATTTTCCAATGTCTTATTGACCAGATGATCCTGAAAATTCTTTTGATGCTCTGTCATGGTTGCATATAATATGATCTCTTTCTTTTGAGGAAGCATCAGCTCAACATCAGACTTCATTCTTCGAAGAATAAACGGACGCAATATTGCATGCAGTTTTGCTACCACCTGCATGGAATCAAAAAACACATCCAGTCCCAACCATTAAGTACACATAACAAATGTGTGATAGAAGACAGGCCAGAACGTTGTCAAGACAATCATACTTGAGCCCTTCTTTTCTCTTCCACCTCTTCCTTCATTTCTTCATTATTGCATTTTCCGCACAAGTCAAACCTGAAAATAAAGTCTCGTTAAGCAAATAAATTCAGTCACCACAGAGAGCATCATAACACAATAATCTTAAGTGATCTTCCTTTATCCAGGAAACCCACTCAATCTTCCCGTGGAAAAGCTAATACATCCTTCATTCAAGCCTAACTTAATACGTTGGTTTCACAAGGAACCTCTCTTCTAGTTGCCAAGTTATAAATAAGGAAAGCCACAAGAACTGATCACTGATCAGAGAAGTAAAGACCAGCAATGTCAACATTTTCACATTGGAAGTCCTTTTGGACACGACAACTGACAAGAATTTGTGTGAGATGCACTTCAGAACTCAAATATAAAAATCAAAATATTTAGATTTTAAAAACAGCATCAAGAAGATAGGTGATACAATTATTTTAAAAGATATCTGGCCATATATGACTCCTTCAGCAATTTGGAATTATCTCAACATTAGGGTTTTAACTACTAAGAACGAGGAAAAGATCATCTTTGTCCTGTACGATAAAATTACATCAAAGACATCATAAAGCCTTCAATCATTTTTCAGTTCAAACACATTATGAACAGTGTTGAAGATTGGGCAGCCAAAAGTGAGGCTTTGCTAAATTCCATTATGCACACGTCCATGCAAAGCTGGAAATTTAGAAACGTAGATAACAAATGAGTACACAACACCAACAGGCTTTAAGTTGAGGAAATATCTGATTGACAAAGTATACATACCATGATTCAAATTCTTGAAGGGACGAGAAAATATCAGGCAAAATGAAGTGCAATAACGACCACAGCTCTGCCAAATTATTCTGCAGAGGTGTCCCTGTCAATAGGAGCTTATTCTCTATAGGCAAGAATTTCATCTGCTTAAATAACTTGCACTCTGAATTTTTTAACCTGTGCCCCTTCAATGAGAATGTGTAGTTAGAAAATAAGATTAAAAAAAAAAATCTCATCTTTGAAAGCCCGTGCTATAACATGTGTTTTCTTAAAGGAAAATAAAAATGCCCTGAACAGTCAGATCACTTACCTCATCAACCACAACATATTTCCAATTATAATGCCTCAAAGCTTTTCTTGCATCGGCCAATGCAATTTCATAAGAAGTAATAACTATGGGGAAATGAGAACCAATTCCTTTAGGCATGTGTTTCCTTCGAATCTCATCTCTTTGCTTCTTGTCACCATGGTAGATGATGGCTTTCAATGAAGGAGTGAACCTATTTGTAAGAGAATAAAAAAAGGAACCAAAAAAGAGAAGAAAAGAAAAAAGTCCGTTAGAATTAAAGGATAAAGATGATCAAGCATAGCATAGTTTATAAAAACTAAAGTAAAGTTACCTTGAAATCTCGTTAACCCAATTTGAAAGAGTGGAAAGAGGAGCAATTACTAAATAGGGCCCATCCAAACCCTTTCCTTTCAGATGAGCGAGGAAACCAATGGTTTGAATGGTCTTTCCAAGTCCCATTTGATCAGCAAGGATGCCGTTGAGGCCATTTTGCCATAATGAGATCAACCATTTTATGCCTTTTAGCTGATAAGACTTCAATTTTCCACCTGTCAACAGAGGAACAAGCTCTCTCTGTTCTTTTTCAACTCTTTCTTCTTCAGTGAGGTCCATATCTTCTGCTTCCTCACCCTCTTTTGACCTTGTGAGCATAGCTTGAACTGCCCTCTTGGCCTTCCTCTAAAGAAACGTTGAAAGTAGTAGATTAAGGCAAAGGGGGGGAAGTCCATACAGAAATTTCCAAACAAAATCACATATTAAAATATATATATATATATATATATATATGCACTACCAACTGAAAGCATATTATTACGTCAATGTCATAAACAAAGACGCAAGAAAATCTTACAGTGTTAACAGCAGCTTTCTTCCTTTTCCCACCACGACCTTTCTTTTTCTCAGTGATCTCTGTCTCCTGCTCCACTCCATCCTAACAATACACTTTTAAGGTAAAATCTAAACACAGCAACAGGAAGAAAAGATGCGTAATGCCAAACTACAAAGATTCTTGAAAGGGTACATGAGACAATACATGCGTGATGTCGTCCATTTTCTCAAGCAAGAACTCAGAGAACATCTGGGTTTTTGTTAAAAGCTCATCTAGTTTGGAGAATTGAGAGTCATTCAGGTTCGGCAACTCCTCCGGCTCCTTTTTCAGCTCTACTTCCTCTTCTTTCGCCCGAGCTTCCAGCAATTTCTCTTCCTCCTCCACCATGGCTGTTGAAATGAGCAAAGAATCTCCATTTTTCCCTTCATCTAGTATCTCTTCTTCTGATTTCACCTCAACCTTCTCGTTACATATATCCTACATTGTCAAAAAAAGCAACAAAGTTACTTAGACAACAGTCATAATAAACAAAGAAAATCACCATTTTTGAACAAATCATATATTAAACGTTCAACGAGGCAAAAAAAAAAGTTGTAAAAATTATTCTTATATCTATAAGAAAGGAACGCCATTAAAGAAGAATAAAACCGAACCTCATCTTCTAGCACCGAAGTCGGAGACTCTACAGGGACTTCATTATTCTTCAGCTCATCGCCATCCATTTCAAACCCTAAGGCAAAAAAGTTATATACTGTATTAAAATATACCAAAACCGACTAAAAAAAAGAGAAAAAAGAGATCATAAAGTTTAAAAAAAAAAAGTCCTATCTACTTTTCAAGACGAAGCTTAAAAAGAGTTCCCTTTCTTTTGTTTTTCTCTTTTTCGCTGAAAATGCATTTCACCGTACGAAAAGCGTCCAAAACGGAGACTCAAAAATTTCACAACAGAAAAAA
>CAMOHE010041889.1:0-42296 GCA_946598075.1 Artocarpus hirsutus
AGTAAATGAGTCGTGCAACATAAGTATTCCACAAGAACATAATTCTCCTGTTGGCACCCAGACTTACTTCACGGCAACAGTTTCTCGTGTAGGTGAACATAGGAGAATCTTCGAAAGATTCTCTACACGTGCGATACCGGATTTTGTTCGCAGCAAAGTATTCTTCTTGGCTACACGGATCGTACAAGAGGTTGTATTTCAGCTTGGAAGAGTAACGCCAATCCTTTAACAACAAGAGCCATGGAAAATTATGGTCGGCCGGTTTAAAACCATGTGTAATCGTTAGATGCCAACTCTTGCACACTGCACGAAAACGAACTAATTCCTTGGAAGAACGTCATTCAAGGATGGAACCCAATATTTCGTTTGGAAGATCACACCAACGACATTGTTCAGGCAAGTCAGCATTATTGATGTTATCAGCCTCCTCCAGCCTCCTCCATGGTCATCAAAAGCATGAGCAAGTTCTTGAGTCTGTAATATGCCATCTTCCTGATTTAAAAGGATAAGAAACGTACATTAATATTATATGTGTTTTGTGTCTATCTATAGATTTTGATGCAATTGAAAAAAATAATAATAATAAAGGAAAAGAGAGAACCTAAAATTATAGATTGTTAGCCAAAAGATAACTTTTCCTGTGAAACTCACCTCAATAGTTTGTCAATAGACGTAGTAAGACAAATACAAAGTCTAGAGAGCGAGTTGAGTCCATGATAGTAAGTTGCTTGGCAAACAAGAAAAATAAGTGAAAAAGTTTAGGCTCAAAATTTTCATCACGGTTGGCTTTACACGCCAAAAACATTTTGTCTTCCTAATATACACAACGCGACCCATAGTGTCGAGCTTCTGGTTTGAGGGATTAATTAATTAAAACTGGAAACTAAGTTTTTGACAAACGGGTAATTTTCTACTTTTGTTTTAATTTCAATAGGAAAAAAGGGAAGCACTTGATTACTTGCCACTAAAGTTTCTTTTTATGTTTTCTGCTCCAATTACTCGTTCAAAAAAGGTCAACCTTTCCTAATAGCATAACCTCTAAACCAATAAAAAAAGAAAAGAAAAGTCAATTAAGCATTAGTCTTTGATTTTCTTGTTAAGCATTAGACTTCTAATTTTCATGTCAAGTAGAGATTGCTTCTTCTCTCTCAACAATGTTATCTTGATTTCTTAATCGCCTCATTTTAGCTGTTTTCATGTGTCCATTATGCAGATTGTCGGGTTTTTAGTGCCTCCAAATGCATGATTTGAACTAGAGGCGGAAGCGGAATATCCGCTACGTTTCACAGATCATGTTAAAAGTTGTCCTTTGGACAAAGGAGAATGGGGGAACTCCCTAACATTTTACATATCGTGGTAAAGGTAAAACTATGATATTGTCTTGGAAATCCTTTTGAAAATTGTCCTTCAGGGAAGATAACAAATTGTGATACTGATTTGTAAAATATGAGACAATTGCTGAAAATATATAGGATGGAACGGATCATTTCAATGAAGTACAAAGGATATTTTTGTTACTTAATAATTGTAGTAGATTAGAATTATATGTGGATTGCTCATGGAGTAGGCGGTTCAATCCAAAAGGCTCTTGAAGCGTTTGTAGATTACCACCAGCAATCTCGTAGAACCTTAGGAGGCCACCAAAATGCCCATATATGCTCGCCTACTGTGTAGTAAGCGTTTCCCAGCTGAATCTGCTGATCATCATGATCACTAATTATACTCTGAGCCTTATTGCCGCTTGACAAACGTAAGCTCCAAGAATTATTGTCATTAAGATCATCATAGAATACAAGGCCTGCTAAATTTTTCCTCAACCCGTGTCCTTTCTGAGCAACCTAGCTTGAAAATAATCCATTTCCTGGGCGTATGAAAAGCCCTGCATACTAGGAAAACTTGTCCTTCGACTCGCATTCACATACATAATTGTGGATTATTCCCTCGTTCATAGCATCAAGTTTAAATCGGGGATTTCGAATTTTCTGGAGTCTAGAAGGACAGTCCAATTCTTGTCTTTAAAGACGCCTACTATTCCATTCCGGAAAGCAGCACAGTAAAGAGTATCCTTGGTGCATTCCAATGCAAAATATGTTGTCCTGCTACTATTAATGCCAACGCACATCCAATTCCAATTTTTTTTGCCAGTACGCCAAGAGTATGTAACAATGTCGTCAAGTGTTTTCCAGTCTCTGGACACGGCATTATAACATAAACTCTCGACGGTTTGGACAATAGCTGAATGTATGTTTATAAAGGTTGAGGTTGACATTAATCTCCTGAGTGAATGCATTGTAAAAGAAAATTGCTCGACAATATTTATATTCTAGAAGCAGCCACCCGACCTTACAGCAAGACAATTGACGGCTGTAGGCCCTGGAAAAAACACTCATGTTTTACTTTGTTCGTTACCATTTATGATTTTCTGGAGAAGGGATTGTAGAGGCAGTAGAGTTGCATCGAAAAATTAGGACTATAGTACTTCTCATTATGCATAAGAAGCCATGGGAATTTGATGTTAGGCTTGATACCATGTATTAGTCTCCGGTTCCTGCAAACGCAACGAGACCGAATTTGGTCTGCAAAAGAGTTGTTCCATGATGGACTCGAGTATTTCTCGAGGAGGATCGGCCCACAGTTGGTTGTCGTTGTTCTGCTTGATCCCGACTTAGTCATCAAAAGCATGAGAAACTCATTGAGTCTGTTATGGGCCATCTTCATGATCAGTGGAGACGAATATTATTTTGATTAATAATAGTGAAGAGTATTTTTGTTATTTTGATTTTGTAATTAATAAGGATGAGTTATTTGTCGGATTTTAAAAAAAGATGGTCAATTATTTTAAAGAAGCCGTAAAAAAGATCATCTGGCTTAATTTTTTAAAAATTATTTTACAATATAATTAGAAGTAAATAAATTATTTATATTATAAAATTACTATTTATTGTAAATATTTTCAAAACAGCTTGTTTACTATAATTATTTTGAAAAAGCAAAGCAGCACTTATTACAATTTCTCTCTCTCTCTTATACGAGCCCACTCTCTCCGCGTGTTTTTTTTATGCATATAAATTTTAGTTAAATTAACTAGGGTCTCCCAGGTTTAAAATATTGCATTTTCTTCCCAAAAAAAGGAAATATTGAGAGACGGGGAAAATGGAGTAACGGACAATTGAGAAATTAGTACTTTTTTTCCTTTTATTTTGGAGGGAAAAAAAAGTGGCCCACGAGTTCCTTTCCACACTTTCCCTTCCAAGTTCTTAACTGCCGTTTCCAAAAAGTCAGCCTTCTATAGTTCCAAGTTCCAAATTCCAATCCAGACTCATATTACATTGAAACGAAAAGATTTTTTATACACCAGCAGAGAGTATAACGGTCGCGGAAAATAGTGTAGGAAATCAAGAAAGTATAAACTCTCTTCGTACATTAAATTAAGGAAGAAAAAAAAAGCATCATATATTACTTTTTCCGGTTAAAAATATGCTAGCAAACTAATCAGCTTTCAGCCTTTTCACCTATCCTTAAAGTAGTCGTATATGTGTCTATATTATCTCTGAAAATGAGAAAAATAACATCAATGATCCCAAACTACATCACCAGAATTTTCATTTTTTAAGAACATTGCCATAGCTAAAGCCTAGATGCGGAGCAGCTTCCACCGAAGCTTATACATATTTTCCCCTGTATTTGGGCTTTGGATCTCTACTCAATTTCGCTTCACCGCCTGCACTTGAATTAGAATCAGCAGGACTGAAAACAGCAGAGTGAAGGTTGCCATCTTCTGATCACTTCAGATGATTCTTCTTGAACTCTAGATGTTTTAATCTAGCTGCCTCCGCAATTTCTTCAGTGTACGGGCTAATCTTAACCATGGTCAGCAGCACTCGGCTGTATCGTGAGCTCAGAATCTGCTCGGAGGCGGAAATCAGTTTGAAACACTGAAGCTCTGGGAAACTGTTCTTCTCTACATAATCATCTTCTCTCAATACCGGGAAGAAGAATACGAGTCTGCCACCCATAACAAGCATCCGGGCAGCAAGGTCAAGCAGTTCATGCACACACTCGACCAAACTGTAGGCTGCAGTTGACGGTATGTGGTCTCTCCTCTTGTCATCAGGAACAACATAAGGACTCACAACTCCCTTTAGCAACTTCCAGCCACCAGATTTGCGGCCCCCAGCACGAACTCCATAAGGAGGGTCACAGATTATGGCATCAAATACGTACATGAACATAAAAATAATTTTAAGCTAGGAAACATGATGAAGCGCTTGGTAATAGGCCTGTTACAGGATAAACAGCAAGTTTAATAAAGACAACCATTGGCCTATGAAGATAAAAGATGTTTGAAACACCCGTTATTTTAACGGGTATGATTTTTATAAAAATCATATGAATAAATTGTCACTTTAGTATTTCTTATCAAATCTTCATAAGAAACATTTAAAATTTACTTATAACCCACTTCTATCAACATTGTCCCCCTATATTAATGCTAAATTAAATAGCCTCTTTCTTATTTGGCTAAAGGTCTCCGAATGAGGCATAAAATTAATTCACCTCAATTGCTATGAGACATTGATATATTTTCTCAACCACCTTTTTAATGGTTCCTTCATCTTCTTCCACAACTTGCCCCATTTGCCCCCTCAATTATGTAGGCATTATTCACTAAAAGTCTCCAAGGGAGACATGATAATATTTTTTTTAATGCTCATTTGTTTCTTCCTACCAATTTCCCCATAAACCTACAATTATCTCCCGCTTCTTAATTATTTTGATGCTTTTTTATTCAACCATCACCACATTCTTCCCTAGTTTCTCATTCTCTCCCTTTCTCACTTCAATTTCTAACTAAAGACACAAAGCATAAATCTCTCTTTGCAGCCAAAGTAACTATAATTTCTAGCCATGTTTGAAGTTGTTTTGAAGTCAATTCAAGCTTGATTTTTACCCAAACGTTGGTGTTTTTTAAAGGAGTTTTGATCTAGGTTTTTTTTAATTCAAACTTAGTTTTTAGGATGTGTTTCTCCATTTTTAATATATAATTTTCGTGTTCAAAATTCATGCAAATTTTTAATTATGTTAGCATGCATATTTGAGCATTTATGAACAATAACTTGAGTCTTGAATTAAAACCGACAACCAACATTTATTTTGGTTTGATGATAATTTTGGCATAAAACTCATGAGAATATGTTTATTATGATTATATAATGCATGTTGCATATTTTGGAATGATTTTGGGATTTTGATCAAGGATAATATGTTTTGAGTTAAAGAAGAACTTGACATTCCACAAACTTTCTAATACCTCCATGGGCAGTGGCCCTTTCTTGAAATTTTGGGATTTGATGAAAATGAATTTTATAAATTAGTTTGCATATTTAAAAAGTAGACATCCTAAGCTTTTCAACGAGCTATCATGAGTCTAAATCGGAGTTGTATTTTATTTTCTATGAATTTTTTAATTCTCGGATTGGAAACTAGTAAACCTACCAGTGGCAATATATCACCCGTCTACCTTAAGTAAACCACCTGTTAACCCATGTGCTAATTGTAGATAGTGAACCCAACTTTGCTCACCTTCTAATCCCTTAACATCTTGCAACCTTTCTAACACTATCCTAAGTGATTTATGAATCTTATTAGAGACTAAAATATGTAGATTCACACATAATTCATTTATGGATGTAGTTATATGTTATGCTTTAGTTTTAATTGTCTTTATGCACGACATAGGATCAAGGGTATGTGAAGCTAACGTTAATTAATTCCGAGATTAAAAGATTGTGGAGAAGCTTGAAAAGTAGGGATTCTATTACTCATCTTTTGTAAGGTTTTTATGGAATTAAAATTGATTGTTTTACCACAAAATATATGTATCTATGTTGAATTGCTATTATGTAAGAATCACATATGAAACTATGACATGAACTCGCCTTGCATTGATTAGCGAGGAACATAATAAATTAACATATGTTATTATAAATTGGGAAGCATGGTTAGGAAAATCGACTCTTTAAATAATGATTAAACATTGAGAAATGGTGAGACATGAAGAGGGCGGCGGTTACGTCCTTGGGCATGAATACCCTAAAAGATAAAATAGGGAGGAAGTGATGACGCTCCCTTAGGTCGAAAGTCCCATAACACACTGTACAGGAATCGACTTGGTGAGGACTCGAGGCTTGATGTCCCCTTGCCGGAATATCCTAGGAATGTTTGGAGGGTACCCAAGCACGCCCATTTGGGTTTCGATAAGTTGAGTGATACTTTATGTAATGTGAATACCTATGAATAATGATGAATATTAATATTGTATATATATGTATGTGTATGAAACTTGGTAATGATTAACTATGGTATCCACAGAATATGATCATAATAAATCACATAATTTGGATAATGATGAAAACTAACTAACCATGCAGATTTATTGTGGTAAAGAATAAAACCTTAAGGTGAGTAATGGTTTTCCCTACTGAGCATGTTGTCGCTCATTCCCTTATATTTTTCTCTTTTCAGGACTCACTAAGTGTGAGATGGTTACAAGAAAAACAGTTAAGAAAGCTATGTAGTTATATTACGTTGGAATTGCTTCGAATGCAAAGAATGATCTGCATGTTAATGTAAGCATCAATTGTTACTTTCTGTGACTGGATTAAGATTTGTTGAAGGTTGAAATGATGATGATGATAGTTGTATATTTTTAAAATTTAAGGTGCTACATTAAACTGTGTTTTATTTATTTGTTTATGTTTTATTTTTATTTTAAGAGTTTCTATTTAAGTTCCAGGTAAATTACTTTGATGTTTTATCTTTATTTTTTTATTTTCATTTTATTTATTTAAAAACTGTTAACTTCCATATAGGGGCGTTACAATGTTATACGTGATACATCAATGACCAATCTTTGGAGTTCAATGTGTTCAACAAATAATGGAGGCCCAAACAATTTCTTCTCAAGAAGATGGCCATCGACCTAAGTAGAAGGTATAACGAATAACAGACATAAATAAAAACATGTAGTCCAATAATCTATGGTAGAACACGCACAGATACCACATCTTCGACTCGAGTAAATAGTTTGGCTTTTGAATCCCTAACTAGTCTTTTGCTCTTAAATTTTCAAAGCTATTCACTTTATCTTCTAAATTTATGATTTTCCGTTCAAATATATATAATTAAGCTCACATAATTTACACATGGGTCACCTATAAGAACAAAAATGATATTATATTACTCCAAAGTTTTGTTTCCTGTTTATACTCTCACTTGCACCTCTATTTTTTGTTTGAACTTTTATTTATGAAGGGTTTGTTTACACATTTTTTTATTTGTAATATGTAACTCATTTAATAAATTGATATTATTCGTTGACATATGAATTTAAATACTAAAAGATAAATTAAGCATAAAAGATGAAGTGATGTTGGCAAACAATATCGAAAAAAAATATGTATACAGAACTTTTTTAAATGAGAACAGATAAAAAAAAAGTTAAATGAGAGTGTAGATATGAAACAAAACCTAAGAGTAAGAAAATCTTATTTTTGCCCTTTATAGATGACCCATGTGCAAATCATGTGGGCTTAATTCTATTTATTTGAATGAAAAATTAAAAAATAGAAAACAAAATGAGGAGCTTTGAAAGTTCAAGGATAAAATGAAAAATTTTAAAATTCAGTTGTCGACGTTTCATCGACAAAGTGAGGATTTTTAAAATCTAGGTGGCAAAGTAAGAATTTTTAAAAGTTCAAAAGATAAAGTAATGGTTTTTAAAGTTTAAGGAGCAAAGTGAGAGACCTTTAAAGTTCAGGGGGCCATTAGTATTAAGAACTCTAAAAAAAAGTTCAAACTACACATTTTGAACCAACAAAGCAAATAGACCTTTAAAAAAATAGGTTCACATGTTCAGAACAAAGGGTTATTTTCGGATTTAGATTGTTTTTTAGTTCAAACTGTGACATTAAAAGATACTGAAATGGACTTTATTTTTTATTTGCTGACCAAAGTATATGTTGTGGTTTTGATTAAAAGCTCTTAAAAATTGTTAAAGCACTCAAATCTAAAATTTAAACACTTAGGTGCATGAAAAGCATGTTAAAACTTAAATTGAAAATTTAAAGCTGTAGTATGCAAAAGCTTTATCATGTAACGCTCTACCAAACAGGTCGAGGCACAGGCAGAATCGACCCTCCAAAACCGGTTTATTCGCGAAAGCGGGCCAAGTTGATATCCAGTTGTGCCCCGTTGACCCGGTCAGTGCCCTACCAAAATATACCGCTGTCGTCTTCTGTTCTCTCTTGCGCTCGCTTCGCCCACACAGTTTTGTTCTTGTTTGCTTTCTTATTTGGTCTCTCTGTGCCTGCAATTTCGGCAACCCAAGCTACGCTCTCTCTCTTCTTCAGATCTAATTCTCTTTCTCTCTCTACTTGGTACGCCGTCTCAATCCTTTTTACTTTTTTTTTCCCATTATCTTCGCGCCTTTATTTCTGTACCTATCGTTGCTGTTACGAGGTTTTTGTCGTTGATTTTGCTCAATTGGCTATGCGTTTCGGGTTCAATTTCTGATTTTGTTGCGACTATTACTTTGTCGTTATCACTTTGCACTTGTTTTTGTCCGTTTCAGATCTGTTTTGTTTTGGTTGCTTTTATACTGTTGATGCTTAGAACTTTCCGGTTATGTTGTTGACTAGCATACAATAGTATCTGGTGAATATATGTATATTGTTTACCGTTGTTTGTTAATACTTATGAAAATGTTAAGAATTGTATAGACTTTTGGAATTTGTTGAGTCTTCCCAATTTTGCTGTCAATTTTGAAACTTTTGACCTTTCATGCATATATGCTGTGTAACTAATGTCCTTATTATGTGTCATGCGAAATTGTGATTTTTGTTGTTGGTTGTAGAAAAATTTGTCTTCCTGGATGTTTGGCAGAAGTTACTTGCTTTAGATTGTACTATGCTTGTGTAAGTGTTAAATTGTTAATTTGTTATACAATAATTTCTTATGTTGCTAAAAAAATAGATATTTAACTTGCAGCTTGATTAATGGCGGAGGAATTGGAGTACCGCTGTTTCATTGGTGGCCTATCATGGTCAACGTCTGATAGAGGTCTAAAAGATGCATTCGAAAAGTTTGGAAAGCTTCTCGAGGCGAAGGTAGCCTGTCATTTTCTTTATGTGTTTTATTGAGTTTGCATAATATGTATTTGTTTTGAACCTTATAGAGGACTTGATTCTAATTTGTAACCATCTTCTTTCCTTTTGATGATTGTATGATGTGTCCTGTTGCAAATTGAAATCATTGGGAATGAGACGACCTGCAGGAAACTACTCTTGATTCAGATTGGATGATCTGAATGCCTAATGTGGTTTATTGATTCAGAAGGGAAACCAGCAATGTTAGTTGAAAATAGACATATTTTGTATAATCTAACGAAATTTGGGGATATATTATTTTGACGTGGTTTGGTGCAAGCCAGGTGCTGATTGTTCAAGCTTTTTCTAGTTTGATTTACATGTAATACCTGTGATACCATTTTTAACTTTGATGGAGCATTATTTGTTGTAGGTGGTTGTTGATAAGTTCTCTGGACGATCTCGGGGGTTTGGTTTCGTCACTTTTGATGATAAGAAAGATATGGAAGAAGCAATTGAAGCAATGAATGGAATGGATTTGGATGGGCGAACTATTACTGTTGATAAGGCCCAGCCTCACCAAGGTTCCGGTAGAGATTATGACGGTGACCGCAACCGTGATCATGGTCGTGACCGTGGCCGTGATTTTGGACGTGGATCTGGTGGTGGAGATTGCTTCAAGTGTGGAAAACCTGGGCATTTTGCTAGGGAGTGTCCTAGTGAAGGTGGAAGAGGGGGCAAGTATGGTGGTGGTGGTGGTGGTAGAGATGATAGGTATGGTGGAAACGGTGGCGGCAGTCGTTATGGTCCTGACCGAAATGGAGATCGTTCTGGTGGGCGCCATAGAGATGCTGGCAGTCGTGGAGGTTCAGGAGCTGATCGACTTAATCGTGATCGCTCAGGACCATATGAACGTAGGAGCACCGGAGGTGGTTTTCGTTCTGGATAGTAGTTGCTGTGAAATCTGGTGTGTGATATATATGCTTTACTCCTACTCTTACTAAGAGTTACTCAGATACTTATGGAACTATGCTGTTGTGTTATTGCAGCCAAGGAACTACTGGTGCTGAGGGGTTTACGATCACAGTCGGCAAGGGTTGAAGTTTCCTTTTATGAGATGTGTTCTTGTGATGATTGTCTTGGGGATTCAGTGTAGTAAATCAGTACTTGAAATGCGAACTTGGCACAAGTGTTCAATTGTTTTTTGTTCCTAAAATGCTGAATTCGAACTTTTCGTCGTGTGCAATCTTATGCTTGCTTGACAAATGACATGTTCCAATCTGGTCTTATACTCTGAATTGCGCTACTGCTGCTTGATTTCTCTAGCCTTCATGCATTGTTGAGTACCAATATCATGATTGCTACTCGGATCTCGTTGACCATCCTCCATATGCAATTGCAGTGTTGGAAAGGTTGATTTGTAGTTGTTATTCTGAGGATTGATGGTGATGGTGAGGGGTCTGTTATTTGGAGGTTGCTTCCTTTCCCTTGGAAGAAGTGGTCTTAGAAGTAGAATCCCCGTTTTAGCTATCCTGTTTTCAGTATCTTACAAAGAAAACGTAGCCAAGCGGGTAACATCTTGTTCTTCATGATTTTTTTGTGCATGCTCTTTTTTGTTTTCTTTCTTCAGCTGTATTAATATTTTCAACCTTTTGGCAGGAAGCTTGGCTTGTTATGGTCTTTTTGGATACGTGATTGGATTTCTTTGTTACTAATTGGACATGCATGGTTTTAAACTTAAAATTTGAAAGTTTTTTCGGCTGCAACCAGTCCTCTGCAATATGATTGGACTTAAAAACATTCTGATCTGATCTCTGCATTGCGCACTGGTGTTGGAATTTCATTGTGCCCGAACATTTGTCAGGATGTGTGGAAGCTCTTGATGAGTTTTAATAGCCGCTATATATCCTTTGTTCATTTCATGGGTCACATTGCTGTTTGTGGGGGAGAAAATCAGTTCTTACTTTGTTTCCCTGCACACCCAAATTCGATATCTTTGGTCTTTGGCATAGATTTTTGTTCACCTTTGAGAGCAGCATTTCATCATCAAATTGAAACCTCCTTTTGGAAAATTGCCGTCTTGATCCTTGAATATTTTTCGAACACCAGGGTTATAAGTCTCTTCATTTATTCTAGGATTCTGTTATTGTCACTTTGCAGGTGTGAATCATGAAAGCCGTGGATTTCTTGCATTGAAATTTTTTCGACTTGTAATGATGCCTCACCTCATTATGCAAAGACCAATTTCTCTTTCATTTTTATTGTTTGTATGATTTGTAGGATGTATGATATCAATTTCCTTAGTTTTAAATGTTCACATTCGCCTTTCAAGATCGGTTCTCCAATACAGTAAACACCCTGTCAACATTAATCCAAGATTTTTTTTTTGGATTTTTTTTAGTGGAAAAAAGAGGATGCTTTGTTATAGCATAAACCATGCGTGTGCATCCCGAGTCCAAAGCTTTGTGCTATCGATCTTGCAATTGGAGCAACAAATATTCTTTACCTTCTTTTAAGCTACGACAACCATTCGTCCACGGCAGTGCTTTTAGTACAACTAAATATTATTGGATAAACACATTCACAGCCAAGTTAGAACACAAGTGCGATAAAAGTAAAATAAGCATGAAGAACCAGAGACGAAGAAGTGAGACGGTAATATTAACAACAAATTCTCCAGGGAATTGGTTGAAATCACATTTCCAGTCCAGTGGAGCCGATCAACTTGGTCAGCCCGAAAGTGATGGCCATAGCCATCCATCCTCCAACCAGCACCCTGGCACAAGACCTCACCACTGGTGTCCTTCCCAGCGTAGCCCCAGCCACTCCGAACACCAACAGTGCCACGCTAGCCACCACCGCCACCACTGCCAGCCTCACTATATGCTCATTTATAAATGCAGCCGCCAGCAATGGCGCTACAGCTCCCATCGAAAATGTCATTGCCGATGCCAATGCAGCCTGTGCTGGGTTTGGCAGCTTCTCCTTCTCGATTCCAACCTCCTCCCCGCTCTCTCTTCCACTGCCTGTTTTGATATCCCTCTTCATCTGAGACATCTCGATGTCGTATTGAGTGTAGACAGATACAAACTCCCCTATTGCCATGCTACAAGCCCCCGCAGCCAAGCCGGCAAAGCCAGCAAGAAGCATGGCGTTGACGTCCTTTTTTACTGACCCCACTCCCATCATCAGCGATGCGACAGAAACTAATCCGTCGTTGGCTCCCAACACAGCGGCTCGGAGCCACTGTGCCCTTTGGGAGTAGTCGACGTGGTCATCATCATCACGTTGTTGTTTTTGCTCCATGGCATTTGCATGGTGGACTGGGATTTCGACGTGGTCACGAGCTCCAAGGGAAGCCATGAAGGTGTTTCACAGGCGAATATATATCTTGCTGAAAAGGAAAGAAGAAATTGATAATTTATTTGCTTGTGGAGAACACATGGCTCCTCATTTTGGGTATTTATAGACGATGAAAAATGGTGATCAAAAGTGGTGTTTATGTAGAAGGCACTAACCATGAGATGTGGTATTTATTTATCTTCTTAGTGGTTAATTCCCAATGTTCTTTCCGACCCATTACTTGATATTTGTCATATATATTATTGGACACATACTATATTCTTGTAGTTATTTTTTTTTAATAAAATCATTCTATTTCCTTCATTCAAGAGTGGGAAAGTATTCCTTTTTTGTAGCTTGTTAGCCTTGTGTCATCGAAACAAACGTTAATGGTGTCTAGTCCATTCCTTCAAATCTCTAGCGTTTAGTTGGTTTGTCTTTCTGATACATCCAACATTACTCATTTTTGCCTTTGTAATCCCCGACGACGACTATTCTCCTTCAGTTGTGCTTTCATGCGTACCTATATATTTTGGTACTTTGCGCAATTTAAATAAATCAGACAATTATTTTAGTTTTTATTTTTCACTAAATTTTAACTAATAATTACATGTACAAGCTCCTTTCTTTTTTACACCTCTATCCTTTTCTCATTACCTTTCATTTTAAGTTATTTAACATACCCTTAATTTCCAAGAACTAATAATAAAAGCATCAACGAGAGCATATATCTTAATTATAAAATTAGATATATATCTAGAAGCGCTACATGCTTTATTAGATATGCAACCACAAACAAATGAATATTAGAATATCTATTTGTTTGTGGTTACAGGCATAACTTAGCGACAAAATTACATCCAATTTTATTTAAAGGTAAAGGGTACGAATTTGATTGCCCAATTTCCAAAAAAAAAAGAAGTAAAAATGGTAAATTCGAACATGGATTCTTTAAATCTTGCTTTGATCTAATAGCGTTAAATTTTTATTTTTTTCATTTTTCATAGCGCATGCAACATATTATAGATTATGGGACAGTGGTGAGATGCTGAATAGGCAAGCACTTGGCAAAATTTTAAACACGATATAAAAGCAGAAAATTAAACGAAGTGTCCATGCCACATAAAGGAAGCAAGCACATTACCAAAAATTATTTCCTTTTCTAGATTGTGGAAGGTAATATAGCACTAATAAATTTGGATGGAGTGTGCATTCCACACGAAAGCTTGTGGCTGCTTATTTTAATAGCCAAATTCAATAACTACAAGATTATAATTTGTTTATCCGTCTTCACTCTTGAGTCTTTAACATTAAGTTCTTTTTTTTTTTTTTTTTTTTTTGCAGAAACGCAACAACTATTATATGGCATTTTCCACTGAAATATATCATATATGGACTTCTTTCACCTTCTTCATACTCTCTTAATGGGATTATTATCCAGTTTGAACGAACTCTTGAGAAAGAAAGCTAAAACGTAGAGATGCGTTGTGTAAATGCAAGGAACTAATACGAATACGTACGTGCATACATGATTGCTATCGTTTTGCATGCATGCATGCAGGTTGGTTGGTCACTTCTATTGACTATCACAGGCCAACAAGGTGCTAAGACTTGAAGTATATAAGACCTCAATCAAAATAGCATAATATATTTTCAATGGTCTTCTAATTAGATAGGAAAAGAATAGTTAAAATATACTAAGGTGTGTTTTTATCTATAGAAAAAAAAAAAAAAAAAGAAACAAAAGTTGTGGTAAAATAGCTTAAATAGATCAAAATGGTTTTAAAATTTATTAATAAGTAATAAAAATGTTATAATAAAATTTATAATGTCTTGACTCCGGTATAAATTTCAAAGTCTATTTTACAAGTATTCTTTTAAAAAATTACAATTTATGGCTTTGACTGAAAGTTGTTTTAGAAAGACAAAACATCTTTTGAACTCATGAGGGAAAAACAGCTTATAAGAAGGCCCTAATATTAGCTAGTTCTCTTTTGGCTGCTATTAGGAGGTCTGCCATATTTTTTCATTTAGCATTTACATTATTTTGAATGGTGATTATTTTGTCTTATTTAGCCTTAGATTTTTAAAGGCAGTGATTTTTTTTTTTTGAGAATATAAGACATTGATATTTAAATTTTATTATGCAGGTATGTCTTGATTTCATTGTCTTTTTCACAAGTAACTTTTTTTACTTAATCAAGATGTCTCTACAAACGACAATAAAAATTTTTAACGACAGTAAAACAACTTGGGAAACGACATTACAAAGGCAAACTGCAAGAAACTGATGAACGGCAACAAGAAAGTAACCAGAGAAGAATGGTGTAGAGAAGGACGACAAAAGAGGGAAAACAAAAACAACTATAAAAAAGGAACTAAAAGGCAGCCGAAGAACGACGATGCAAAATGAAACGACAAAAACTAAAATAAAAAAGGACGCTATAGCTGGGGGAACGACAAAAGAAAACCACGATGGAACTTCCAAAAGATGATGAAACGCAAACGACATGAAACTCGATTTACAACCAAAGAAAACAAAAGGCTTATGGCACATTTGTCTCTTAAGCTTTTCACTTTTGTGTAATGTAGTGTTTAATTTTTTATGGTTTAATTACATAATTATATCTTTTAGTTTTAACTATATTTTAAATTTGTCTCTCTTTTTTTAGAAATTACAAAAGTATCCTTAAAATTTTAAAAACTTATTTCAATTTCATCCCATGAATAGAAAAAAGTGAGCAAAACAACATGGCTATTTTTAAATAATTATGATAAATATTTTATACATAAAAAAATCTTAGAACAAAACATAAAATTTCAAAAAAAAAAAAAGATCTTGAGTTTTATAACCTTTTAAATTTTAAAATATATTTTTAAAAATTTTTTCTTAAGAAGAAACATATATTCCATAAACAAATTAGGTTTAATTAAAATATTTTTATTTTATCTTCATTTTTTAAATCAAAAAAGTCTACAATAGATAAAAATAAAACAAGTTTTCAAATTCATAAGATACCTTTGTAGTTTTTAAAAACAGAAGGACAAATTAAGAAATTATGAAAATTAGGAGGTATAGTTATGTGATTAACCCAATTTTTATTTGTAGCTATTGACTCCCTAAACTTAACAAAGTCTAGCAATCAAGTCTTAATCATAAACATCCATCAATCTTAAGATAAAAAAATATCACATGAAACACACTTGACTTTTAAAAGAGTCAAATCATTCACTTTTATCTCCAAAAAAAGAAGAAAAAAGAAACACACGCACGCTGAGATATATATATATATATATATATATATCATTGTTGATAATTTTTTAACAATTTGGTTAGCTCATGTACATCTTTTAATCATTTAATTGGTTGAAATTTCGCTTCTTCGCCTCTAAATAGATTATGTGCATAACACGTAATTATTTTCCATCTTAATTTTGACCAACATTGTAGTTAAAAACTTTATTGCTACATTTAGTTAAGTTTAAAGACTCAATTGTTATAAAAAAAGTATAAGGACTACAGTGCAAAAAAAATATAAATTTTGTGGGTAAATACGTCAAAAATCCCCAAAAGATTGGATCAACGACAAGGGAAAATGAAACGACAGGAAAGAGTAAACCACAAGCAAACTGGCTAGCGACAAAGAAAGTTTCGCACGACATAAAAATGGGCAAAAAAATGCCCGTGAAATAAAAAAAAAAAAAGTCTTGTTTTTTATTCAATATTTTCATTTTACAGTCTTAGCTAAACCTTGATCGCCTAGTCTTTGAACTACTGATGGGCAATTATTCAAGCGAGGCGTCTGGAGCGGCAAATAAAACTAGAAAGACAATCAAAGAAAACGACAACAAAATTTAGAACGAAGACAACAGATAAGTGACATTGAAAAACTAAACGACAGAGAAATGTGATATCCACTTTGGACGGAAACGAAACGACGAAGGAGGACATTCCATAAAGATAGCAACAGGGCAGGAAACGACAACAATCTATCTAACGAAAATGAAACGTGAAATGTCCGAAAAAAGGAAAATAAAGAAGCAAGTCTAACGACAACAAATTGGAAAACGACAATGAAAAATTCAAACGACAGGAAACCAGAAAGCAACGATAAGATGAAAACGACAGTAAAGATGAAGTGACAGCAAACCTGGGGTTAACAACAACAACAACAACAACAAAAAAAAAAAACAATCGGTAGCAAAAACTAAATCAAGGCGTGCATAATGCTCAAAGGAAAATCTCATCTTTATTGCGTAACTTAATGAAGCATTCACTAAATCAGATTCATTTGAGTTAATTACAGAAGGCAAGGGAAGATGGATTGGAAAGAAACACATAAAAAAGCTTCCAAATGGATGACTGCTCCTTTATTCACTTGTCTAAGGAAACCTGCCATCAAAAATATTTATCATTGGTTAAGAATGATAAGAAACTAACAATACAAGAACTCCCTTTTTATCTCTCCTTTTTCATAAGAATCTCGCAATAGTTTTTTTTTTTTTCCTGGAAAATCGTACAGCAGTTAAAAACATCAGTGAGAAAAATAAGGATATTTTAATCACACCTTTTTCGAGCAATCATAATTTTAGGTCTCCTGATATGTCGGTATTGGCACCCCTGAACTTTCTGTCAGCTTCTTGTAAGCTTCTTGCAACTGTCGAGTCACGGGCCCCACTTTTCCATCTCCAATGACACGCCCATCAATTTTTGTAACCTGTTAAATGAATCCCAAAAGTATAATTATAGATTATACTTGAGGTGAAATCATTACAACATTGATTATCAAAACACTTACCGGAGTGAGTTCTCCCATAGTCCCCGTGGTCCATACCTGTGGGGAAAAAAATACATTAAGCAGAAGCAAAGGGATGGAAATTCCTAATAAGTACAAAATAAATGTGTCCCCGATCTCAGTAAGTCATTCATTCTACGCACTGCAAAGACCAATGGCTGAAACTTCTACATATTGGATCCCCATATTGTAAGTGTATTTCTATGCCCTTAAAAGGTTACTATTTTTTTCCCGAACAGTAGCTATATTTTCATCCTAGAATGCCCGAGAGCAGTTAAAGAAAGAAACGCTTTTCTTATTATGCAGATGTTGATTATGATCATACAAACTTCAAGAATGAATGATTAACGTGCCATGCAGGTTTGACAGAAAATAATACGCATATTGTATACTTATATATATATATATACTAGATATAAACACACACAAACACAAAGTCATACATTTGAGATGATAAGAACTTTTCTCAAAATCATCATGTTAATCTAATACTTTTTTGAGGTTCTCTCAGCTATATATATACATATGTTTTGATAATTGATAATTGAAATTCCGAAGCTGTCATACAAAAAGTATTTGCATATATGAATTAGTGAAGGAACACCTCATCTGCAGTGTGGAACTCTGAAAGACTAATATTACGCTCCTCTAGGACAAACTTCTCCTTCACCACAAGATCCATAACCTGCAACCTCAAAAAGAAAATTGGTCATTTCACGACCAAAGAGCACATAACCACATAACTTTGTGCTTCTTTTGACTTCCATATCACATTTGCACGAAACTGAATTTTCAGGCTCTTCATGTAGCCCCCCTAAATCCTTGAGCTGCTACTCATATGATACAAAATAGGCTCAGTTAAAGGAAACTTTATTGAAATAAGCAGAGTGGGAGCTAAAACGACATACAGTTGCTCGAGTAATGCCAGGAAGACAGTAATCAGCATGTGGGGTCAACACACGGCCTTTCTTTACTAAAAACTGCATGATGGAAAAACAATGTGGAAGATTGGAATTATTGAGAGAAACTTGTATGCGCAGCAAAATCTACTTAAAATTATCATAGTAACATGGTCTTATCTTCTGATATTATGACAATACACAGTGAGAATGTTTCCCACACTCAGAAAAAATTTAAAGTCACTGTGTCAGGTTACAAACAAGAAGTCTTTTATGGTTTTTCAAATGAAACGTGAAAAGCAAAAGGAAAAGCTTACAATATTTGTTGCATTTGTTTCCGACACATAACCATCCTTGTCAAGCATTATTGCATCGCCAGCATTTGCGTTATTGCCTTCTATCTGAATAATCCAAAATGCATGTCAAAATTAATTTAAGATGAAAGTCATAATATTTTGACATGTCACTTCCATCATAGGAAAACTGCTGCTCCTTTTAGTATGTATAAACTTGCACACAATTAACACCTATAAGTTTTAATGTTTAAGCTTTCTATTAAGAAATCTTAAAAACTGATATGTGAAGTCCATCTCAAAAGGCAAATGAATTCAGGAGTCCAGAGCAGTCGGCAATCACCTATGTGAATGTCGGAATGATTGTTTGAATGATTGTATTGAAATCAAAAATAGCATATTCTTCAAGTAGTACCATAAACATAGTTGTCAAATCAAATGCTACCTTTGCAAGTATATTGTTGAGGAGGTTATTGTGGTGAATCTTTGAATCCAAATTCTGGTAAAAAGACAAGAAAAGGTCAAAGTCAATAGATGACTAGAATGACAAACTCTTCTGCTTAACAGCTGTAAGAAAGACCTTGCGACTGTGTTATGCGTACAGATTAAGAGCAAGTTTTCTATTTTATCTTTTCTTATTACCTTGAAAATGAACTAAAACAAAATGAAAAATAGGGAAGCAACAATATTACATTTGGTGAATTACGGCGAGTAGTAGCTGTAACCAGAGTTATACCACTTGTATTATCATACACAGGTGGTTTCCACTCAGGAAGCACTGCATGTTTAGTAAAGAAACATTGAGCATTGATTAGACATGAGGCAATATACAGCGATCAACAGGATAATTAAGAGTTATCACTACATGAGGCAGAAAAATGGAATCCTAATTTACCTATTAATGTGCAACCATAGAGATTAAATGCAGGACTCATGCCAGAAGTAACCTGAAAGTACACAATCCTTATGGATGCGTTAAAAATAAGGTTAATCTTTCCAAAACTTAGACCAATTTGAATAAATTCATGTAGAAAAGCGGGGGCCCAGTCCCACTCCTTAAAGGAGTAATACCATTTCCATATATTACCGGTGTCTTCCGTTTACAGAACTTGTGATCTATGAACGTACATATTCTTATATTATAAGCATTCGCATGCAAGATTCAGAGGAGGAGAGAAAAAGATGCTAAATAAGCTCTCAACATACCTTCTTGCCACGAGTAAGACTCAGCCGGATGTGAGTATTGTCAAACATTCCATTCCGAATGAGAGTTCTGAAGATGGCTTCTTTGACCTGCAAGTGTACAATATTGTACTCGCATCAAGAAATAAGTCTGAGAAATAGAAGCATAGATCCTTTCCAATTTAGAGCGGCGTAACTAAATAGCACCAACCAGTGAAGCAAACTTCTTTCCTGACAGGCCAAAAATCAAGCGTACAAACTCTTACCTCTACACGAGTAGGCACATTTTCAAAAGCCAAAGCCTTTGCTGAGTCAAACAACCTGTGAATGAAATATACATTCAAGTTCTTACATGCTATCTCGATAACAATGTAAAGGTTATGATTACATCACCACAACCTTGCCTGATGGTAGCAGAATCTATGGTTTGAGGACATGCAACAAAGTAAGTTGTACATTTATGTACTCAAAGAATGATGAGAAAAAAAGTTTTGAAATTGCAAGTTTCAAAAGCTCCAGTCATATGCAGCGAACACTGGTTACTTTTTCATTAAATGGACTGAAGATCTTCTTTGCACTGACCTATCTAAATGCTCTTCAAGCTTAAAGATCTTTCCATTGTAAATTCGGAGTCCTTCCCATACTGAATCACCTCCTTGGACAACAGAGTCGAACACAGAAACCTAATTTGGGTGAAAGTGTACACAAGAGAAATAATGACATTAGCAGATGTTAAATATTTATGAGTTTTAAATTACTGGTCATAAAAAGCCCCCCCATCTGAAGGTACCTTTGCACTGTCCCGTGGAAGAATCTCATCACCAACCCATGCAAGTAGCTTCGCGTTGGCAGGAACTGGAAGATCGGGTGGTGGCAAGGGGGACTTCAAGAGGTGTGATGTTTGCCTCACATGGCGCCGAAGAAAGTTGTACAGAGGTAGACTTTGCTCCAGTACGTCATAAAGAGAAAGTGGAAATGGCTGAAATTGTGAATAGAGCAAAAACTCAGTCGAACATTTCATTTTGCTTAGTATTTAGTTGCTGATATATAACCCTAATAAACAAAAATCTAAAGAGGACAATAAGAGAAAAGGCACGAAGACCGCATGGGCTAAACATTTAGGAGTAGAAAAACAAACGGGTACATAAACAGATACATTGAAAATACAAAGCATTCAAAAAAGTAGAGATTATACAATGTGGTGGTGCTGAGATTATAGTCTTTCAACAAAGAAAGTACAGAAAAGTTTAATTTTCCCCAAGCCAAATGATAGACGTATAATCTCACAAATAAATTTGAAAGCATTAGCTAAATGAAAATCTACAGTGATCAACATACCACAGGGTATTTTCTCGGTGGTTCAAACCCCGTTGATTTGTGTACAGTTTTGTACCACCAGGGAGCCCAAATGCCATCTATTGGCTTTGGACCAGCTTCCCATCTGAATATTTTTGGATAAGAAAATTGTCATGCACGCTCTAAAGAACATCATTCCAATTCTACCAATAACAGAAAAGAAACATAAAGCCAGGAAAAAGAAAAGATAACCTATATATTGTCTTAAAATTTTATAGACTTATATACAATTCAATCATTGTCCAAAACAGAATCGGGGAAACGGGAAAAAAATTAGATGAATTCCAAGGAAAGAAGTTTTGAACAAAAGCACATGATGGATAGGAAGAGAACAAGTAACTGTAAATTCCAGAAAATGTAATATACATTTATATACATCAGGAAGACCATAAGAAATTGAGACAAGTTAGAAATGAGAGAAAACTCTTTAGGCCTACCAACCTCCAAGAGATCCTTAAGATTATAAAAATCTAATATTATCCCACTTCCTTGAAGCTTATTCTTTAACAGAGGTGTTATGAGATAGCCAAGAGTTTATAAGTTTGAAAATTGGCTTTCTTGCACGTTGAGATATTTTTGTGTGTGTGTAGACTTGAGGAATATCATTACATACTTGAGCATTGAGGCTTGAAAAGGAATATCCAGATCTTCACAAAGACCACGTAATGTAGCCTGCACATAAACAAGATGAAGTGACAGTGGCAAATATGGTTGCAACGTTTCAGTTACATAGGTTCAAGTTTGTAACTCTAGAAAAGGGTTAAAGCCTTTGTTCTTTTACCAATGTTGAGATACACTTAAGTTATGTCTTGTTGACTAGGAATCTATAAATTTAGGTAAAATTCCATGAGCAATATGTGATCCTTTGTATGATTCACACAGATAAATATTTCAAGATAAATTATGCATATTTAGAGAGCTCCAACACCTCAGGGTTCTGTCCAAGTTCTGCTGCATCAATGATAGGTGGAGGCTTTCCCAATGCTGAGAGCTCATTATATATTGCAACCAGCTCTGCAAAACCCAACTCAAGGAAGGACAGAGGCACCACCTTGTCAAAGGATGGCTGGTAATACATATCAGATCAAGTATTCAGTAAACCAAAGCAAGTGATACAAAAGAAAAACCAGAAGAACAGAAATTATGTACAATAATTGTTCATCATACCCGTATTCACACAAATATTTGATCCATGTAATAGATTAAGCAATCACAATTATAAGCTACAACCTATTTATGAATGCTAGCTAGGGCGGAACAGAAGGAACCAAAAAAAAAAAAAAAAGGACCTAAAAACGTACCAATATATCCAGTGGATTGCGTATTAGTAGGAAGTGCCTTCCTTTTTTCAGTAAATCACTGGGCAAACCAGGCACCCATTGCTTTGCCATATGCTGTACACCGTAGGAACATTGTATAAAACAAAGCAAGTCATCACAAGAAGGCCAATCTAGGGACAAGAGTTGACAATATCTTAGTCATACTCAGATCCTTACAATATGTGCAATTTTATTTCGTTTTCTTCATGTTCAAAACTCATGTTCCCTTACCTTACAGAACCTGTACTTCTTTTTTCCTGGACCAAAAATAATCTCATCTAAAACCTTATTTCCATCCGATTCCTATTAAAAGAAAGAAAAAAAGATAAACAGTTATAAGTTCAATATAAAAGGAAAAGAAAAACAGAAAAGAAAAGAAGAGGCTATTTTCTAAGAGGAGGAAAAACGACAATCTCAACATATCATGAATCATGCCAATCTCCGAGCCCGAGAGAAATTCAGATAGCTCAGTCCTATGTTTCAATAGTAGGAAAACTTACCATTGTTGATAGTAGCTCCTCCCTATAAGGCCTATCAAAACCTGTCACCCGAAGAAAATTCGCATAGAGGGGTTCGTCGAGCACTTCCATATCATCCCTCTGATTTAAATCCAAACCAAAATAAATGGTCATGCACATTGGCATATATCTATTTTGTTTTGAACAAGTACAAATAAAAATCAAGATACTATCTTGGACTGAAAGTAAACTTGGTAAACATCAGCTCATAAAAGAAGAGAAAATCCTTTCAAAAAATGATTTAAAAAAAAGTGAAAATTGCATATCAAGAAGCTTGACTTGCAAATTTAAATTTGGTTTGGCTGCTGAAAGCATATAATTATTTAATCTGTATAAGTCATAAGCCTTATTAAACTTTGCCTTGTCAGACACAACTTATAGCTACATATGATACTTCAAATCATGCCAAATAAATTATCCCAAACTTTTAAAAAACAAATAAATAAATGAATAAATAAGTAAAACTACATCTAAATGCAAATATCAACCTTCACCAGTTCACTTTTTAACAATCGATTTTGCAATCAAACAAAAAGATTTTGCAAACGCAGCCCTAGTATTTTAAATTCATGCATGTGATTCTTGATATGGAATATACAAATTATCCACACAAGTGCATTACCCACTTGTAAAAATGATAACCCAAAACGTTCATTAACTTTTTTCTTTTATTTTCTTCCAATCAATTTCAGAAAGTAACAGCTCGCTGCTCACAGCAGGAACATCCCCAAAACTTTCTCCAACAGCAATCATTTTCAGTAAAACAAAACAAGAAAAAACACATAAATATTTGGGGACGAACAGATTTATTTATCGCTGGAATTAAAGAAAGAAATGAAAGAAAGGAGAAAGAAATGAATTGGGACCTGGGCAAAAGAGTACATAAGGCTGGTGCTGAGTGATCTCGGAGGAGACCATGAATGAATCACCTCCACTTCTCCTTCTTCCTTTCTTTGCTCTCCCATTTTTGGGTCCACCACTTCACTCTGCCACGCTTCTCGGTTCTCACTTATGTTTGTTTTTAAAGGAGATTCCCCTCAGAAATATAAATAAAAAATTAAAAATAAAAATCTGCTGCTCTACCAAAAAAAAAAAAAAAAAGAGGGAGTAAGCAATGATTTGTTTTATTGAACTCATTCATTGGTGCTCGTGCCTTCATTGGATTCGTGGATTAACAGGGGGCCCAACAGAAGAAATTAATTGGGTTTTGTCAGAGTCAGAGAGCATTTATAACTGTAGAACAAATCCGCAGATTCTCTTCTCCGCATGCCATGAAAACAAACTTTCCAAAGATTCTCTCCGGTGACGGTACTCGGTTGTTTTCGGATTGGTCCAATCAAATCGTGACAGCTGATCATATGCACACTGTTGCAGCTTTTTTTAATCTTAATTGTACTTTTTTATGTAAAAAAAAAAATGTTAGGGTTTTGAAAACTAATAGCCTATTTAGCAAGTAGGTTTGGATTACAATGTGGGTTATTTTTTCAGTTATATATAATATAAAATTTTTATATGCTATAATAATAATAAAAAATAGTTAAAGTTTAAAATTTTTACATATTATAATAAAATTAATTCTGAACAATAATTTTAACCATTTTATTAAATGCTCGATAAGTTAAAACTTAAATATTGTAATATATAAAAACTTTATATTATAGTAAATTTTTGTTTTCTTAATATAACATATGAAAGTTTTATACTATAACAAAATAAGTTTCAACTAAATTGTTAAACAAAACCTAAACTTTTGCAACCCTGAAAAAATCAATCTACTGTTTTTTAGTTTTTTTCGAAGGGAAGAGAAAAAATAATTTGATATTCAGGGCGGGGTGGCAACTTAAGAGTTGGCGCTTGGAGGGCTGATGGGCCAGATTGACCGTTTTTCTTGTAACAAAAAAATATATTTTTTTTTGACAATATCTTAAAAAATTTTAATACATATTTCAACTGAAAAAATGTAGAGTATATACTTTATGGTTAAAAATTAGTAGTGAAGTATTGAAATGATTTTTTTTAATCCTCAAGATATAATTTTTTTAACATTATTGATGATGAAGGATGTGTAGTTGCATTAATGTAATAAATGAACAAGGACGTGAAATAATATAATGAAGCACATGTTATGAAGGAAATGATGTAACAGAAGGATTGGTACGGCGTTCTTTTAAAAAATATATATCTTGAAGGAATACATATTTTTCAATCCATTTATTACTAAGAACACTCCAGGTAAAGAAAAAAAAAAAAAAAGAGAGCCCTATATCAGACGCAATTTAGTTTGAAAGTGAAAACCAACTTATCAAGTTGTTCAATAATCCAAGTAATTATCTGACTAATATTCAAACGGAAAGATTGGAATATGATAGGACTTCATAACACGGGCAAAGTTGATACTAATAAGGTGAGCTAGCATGTTAGATAGCTTTATCATTAAACAGTTAATCTCGAGGTTTATTAATGAAAATACTACCAACTCAAAGAAAAAAATAAACACGCACACACAAAATAAAGGCAAATCACTTGAATTCTTCTAGTATGGCATTGTTAAGGGTATGTTTGTTTTGAGTATTATTTAGACTTAATAGACTCAAATTTGAATTTAAGTATTAAGAATCCTTTAGATACGTATTTGTTTCTCCGAAAATCTAAATCCTTGAGTATCAAGAATCTAAGTTTTCAAAATTCTTATCCCTTAAACTTTTGATATTTAGATTCTCTCTCTCATATTTGAGAAAAAAAAAACATAACTTATTCTTTTAATATCCAATTGAGATAATTTTTTTTCATTGTGTTCCCAGTGAAGAGAGGAATAAATTAAAATCCATATTGCATATTTTTTAAATTTATAAACATTAAGATTTTATTAGATTTGTTAATAAATCAAAAATTATTTTCACTAACTCTCCAAACACAAATTTCAATTTTATTCTATACTCAGATTAAAACCTAAATGCATATCCGAACACTAATTCGAATAATAATTCAAATTACTAACTCAAATCTTAATTCAAATCACACAAATTCAAATTAAATCACTAATTCGAATCTATGTACTAAACGGACCCTAAAGTTAAAATGCCAAAAAAAAAAAAAAAAAAAGAGAAAAAGTCTATGATGGTAAGGCAGCCTAGCTTGAGTTTTTACACGACACAATAAATAATCGTACTTCGGATCTATTGTATGACTGCATGTAAGGAAGCAAATTCATAGGCGTAAGTGTTTCAGTTAGGTCCGTGATGGCAGGGCTGGCTTTGTCTATCAAACCAAGAAAGTAATTAATGTGTCAAGGTTTCAGATAACAGAAGCAATAAGAGCCTATGGACCTTTCCTAGACCCTACCACACCGGAAGCACAATTTGGTTCTGTTTCACCCAGAAAAGCTTCGAACCCTTTGCCGTAGTCTTCATTTTCTTGTTTAGCGCCGTTGAAGTTGTCACTGATGGCATAGGTGCATTCCGGCAAAGAGACCAGGCGGTTTTCGTTCTGCTTCTCGGAATAAGGTTTTTTCTGGTTTAGAAGAGTGCCTAAGACAAGAACAAGATGCGGGAGACATATTAGGTCGTACATAACGTCGGCACCCAAGCTGTAGAATGAGAAGGATAAAAGGTATAACACTTGCTTCAGTACTTACGGGCCTACATGATTAAAAAGAATATTCTACTTTCAAAAGGCAAACGAACTCCATCAACCTTGTTTTACACACCATTATTATTTTTCATAATTACAGCTATAAAAAGGAAAGGACTTTAAACAATAAGTGGGAACATGTATCAGAACAATTGTCTTCTAATTCATTTGAGGAAACCGTGAGAGTCAGCATTATAACCATAACATATGTTTGATTGAAATTTTCAACAAAAGCAATACTCACACAATATCCGGCTTAAAGCTTTGACGTTGTTCATTCATCTGCTGCAGATTCCCATGGAAGATAAATACACTTAACCTGAGATTGTTAATACCACAAAAAGTACTTGAAAGCCATAAAGTTCTCCATTGTGTCCTTCATCCCTTCATCACAAATGTGTGAAAAAAGGCTCACCTTTCTTGAGTCTTCAGTTGATTTCTCTACATCAGCTTCCATGCTCAGGTAATTCGACTCCAAATTAAGTTTCATATTTGCTAAAGTTGACATGTCTCCATCTCTTAATATGACCTATATCAAATACACAATTATAAAATTTAATAAAAAATATTTAACTTTTTTTGGATAAGAAATAATAATTTTGTTAAAAAGAAAGGATACAAAAGAAAGGAGGATCAGTGGATCACAGATCCACCTGAGGAAACCAGGAAACAACTTAAAATATATACACACACACATATAGATTAGAAATATTTCGTCAGATTTTAACAACTCTTCACAAGAGTCAATAGGAATTCACTGAATGCGATAATTAAAAAAAAAAATTTGTCTGCCTACAAGCATGTTAGGTTATTTTTGCAGTAATTATTTTGGCAAAAGAACATAGCTAACTTTTAAACTCTACCCATGACACTTGTATACATTCCAACACGTCAATTTCACTAAGTCCAGACCCAGTGCCATTTCGAAGTAGACAGACTTCATATATTCACCCAGACCTTTAAATTTTGGAAAAGCATACCTCAGAGGATTTCACATGCGCAAGACAAATGCCAACCAAACCCACTCCCGAACCAACCTGTTTTAGTTCATGATAAGCCGAACACAACCCCACAATTCAGTAAAAGAAATGGAAAAGTAAAAAAAGCCACTTAATGCAGGATTAATGGATCTTAATCCAGTGAAGTTTCTATAAAAATATGATTTACAAGGAATGGCATAGATAACTTGCTCAAGAAAGTCATAGTGTTGCTTACCATACCTCAAAACAAGATCTATTAGAATATAATTCTGGAAAAAAAAGTATGAACTCTGACAAATAAAGACTTGACAACCAAACCGAACACCTACACGAAACAAACGCCACATTAGTTCCCGTACTTAATGCAACCGAGAAGAAAATAACTTTCTTCACTTAAGACTCAACAACGACAATAAATTAGGATGCAGATAAATCAGACAAGTAAAATGCCACAAGGATAGCATACCGTCCTTAATTATGCAAGTGAAAAACCGCTTGCAAAGTGTTAAAAAGTAGGTCTTTATTCAAATACGAATAAAAAAACATCAAACACAAGTCTTTCAAGTAATTTTTTTTTTCTTTTCCAATTAAGTCAACAAATGGTATTACAGACATCAAACATAGTTGTTAGTTATTAACGACAATTTAAAGTTTAAACCATACCTTCAAGCATGTTAAGAGAACATTGAAGTGGAACCAGCAGTTTCCTTGACGTGGGACAACTTGAAAGTTGGAAACATTCTGATTTAAAAAAAACAAAATCGTCAACCAAGTAAAAGATGCAAATACACGATGCAAATACACACAATAACACAACATAAAATCAATACGATTACCATTGGGAAAAATAAACGAAATGCATTTGTTGATCCTTGCAGTTTCTTTGCCCACAAAACCATCCTAACACAACGTTAAAAATAAAATAAAATTAAACTAAATTAAATTTAAAAAAGGAACTTGTTAAAAGAACCTCTATAATATATTAATCGATATTTGTACTTTCAATGAAGTCATGAAATGAGCACAAAGTTCATAAATTTCGTCCCAAACAGGGCAACCGTTCAGCTCAGCATCGCTTATAAGCTTCTTCAGAAAGTTCTTCAAATAAGGCGCGTGAAACTTCCCACCTGCATCCGCCATAGTCAACTGAACAAAGCTTTACGATTGATTGAAACAAAACAGACTCAACTCAAAATTGCTTTTTTTGTGTAATAATGATTAAAGGTTTACTCCTTACACTTTCGCTTATGCAATGATTCCAAATGAACCTCTGTACTCTCTCTGTAACAGATCCTTCACCGCAAACCCTAGAATTAGCAGGAAAATGAAGCCCAAAAATCAATTAGCCGGACCAAAACCTAAAAGACGACGAAGAAATCGAGCTAACGTGCGCCGCATTCGGCTAAAGTACGCCGGAAGAATTACAGAGCTAGGGAAAGGAGGGAGTCGGTGGGCTCCAGGGCGAGGAAAGCTGAGAAGAAGTGCAGACATGGCGGGTCTGCCGGATTGAGTTTTTCGTTCGCCACGATTGCTTCCTTGAGTTAAAGAGTGACGCTTTCTCCGGCGAATGGTATTTTTTACAGTTTAATCTAGTATGTTGTCGTTTCAGAAAGAAAACGACATGGAGCTTGTCATTCTAAGTTAAAACATTTTTGTTGTCGTGTTCATAAAAATGACATGTCGTGCCCAATTCATGATATGGAAACGACATATCATTTTATTCCACAAAATAAATTTTCGTTGCAAGTTGATTTTTTTATTGCTACCGAAAAAGATACATATTCAATCATCAGATTTGTAAGAAGAAAAATGATTTTGAGGAGGTTTTATAGTTTTGACCATGAGAGTTCCTATGGAAAATGCTCTTTTTTAAAGGAAAGGTTTTGTTGTCGTTTCCAGAGGTTATATCGATTTACTGACATTCGATGTGGCTTGTTATGAAGGCGAAAAGACATTTTTCAGCAAGACCAGATTGCCTTTTTTAGAATGTTTGAAAAGTAAATTAGATTAAAAATTTACTGTTGAAAAATTTTATATTGTTAAATTTTTATTTTTTATTATCACATATAAAAATTTTATATTACAGGAATTAAAACTTTTTACGGAAAGATTTTTCAAACAAAACATTTAAAAGCCAAAGCTCTGAAGTCCACCGTTGTTTATGTCGGCAAATGACATGTCCGTCAGGGTAAAAGTCTACTTTCCTTTTTGGTAAAAACGACACGTCGTAAGTTCTTATCATCTATTCCCTTTACAAGCACTGTATGCCTTTCTCAGCGTGCAAGGATTTCCATTGGCATCCGTGTAAGGAAAATTTACCCTTTTGCTTGCCATATGGTGTTACATCCGTGTCTTGCATTTTTCAATTCCCATCAAATCCCATCATATCAAATATGCCCCTCCAAATTCTCTCTCAATAGGAATCAATCACCAATGTTATTGAGTTTTAGCCATACATCATAAAAGACAATTAGGTAGCATATTACATGTTTATTGGGACGCTAGTCCATCAAATGACACAAGGGCACAATGGTAATTAAGCAACCCAAGAAAACATTGCTTTGAGCTTCCTATTTTTGCCTTTTTCCATATTCCAAAGCAAACTTCCACTATACCCCATATATACCTCCAAACTTGTCAGGAAATGTGATATAATAACAAATCACATTGTCTTTCTTGGTAGTTGGTACATAACTTGACAGCAGACACGTGAAGAAGAAACATCCTATCAATGTGTCCCAAGACAATGATCCCCCAAGTAATGACCTTGTTCTTCATTCTTTCACCTCATGTAAACTCCATAGATTTCAACTACCCTGCGGTTTTTAACTTTGGTGATTCAAACTCCGACACTGGTGAGCTTACTTCTGCCTTGGGTTTCCAACTTGGCACACCCAATGGCCAATTACACTTCAAGACTCCAAATGGAAGGTTTTGTGATGGCCGTCTCATTGTAGACTTTCTCAGTAAATCTCTCAACCCTCACTTTTTTTCACAAAATATCCAAATCATATTTGTATAAGAATGTCGGTTTTATGTTTTTTTTTTTTTTTGTTTGAGGTAATTTTGACCAAATATTATGTTTTATACTAAGAATGGTTGTTGATTTCTTTCCTAGATTAAAAAAATTAATAGTACTAAAAAAAATACTCTTTACTGTCACACTCTGTGTATGGAATGTGTGAGGGTAACTTTATCTTAGGCCTTTACTTCGGCTCTACAAAACCAAAAGCAAAGGTACAACAGCCAATTGATGAGGCCCACAAGGACAAAGCACTTGTCATGAGGGGATTTCTTAAAATTATTGCAGTTGTTGGTACTTAATATTTAAGAACAGAAACCCCTCAACAAACATTTGTAGTGACTGGCCATGGCTACCAGCAAGACCTGTATTCTCATCATATTATTCACCTTCATTTCTCTTCTATCCTTGCCTCTTTACCAATCTGTTAACTTCAACATCCCTGCTGTTTTCAACTTTGGTGATTCCAATTCTGATACTGGTGGCCTTGTGTCTGCTGGGATTGAACGCCTTGACCCTCCAAATGGACAAAACTATTTCCACAACCCTTCTGGGAGATACTGTGATGGGCGTCTTATCATTGATTTTCTCAGTAATGTTATCGTTTTTATTTTTTTTACTCATGAAACTCTGTTGATACATTCATATGTTTTTTTGAGCTTGTTGCTTGTGTGATACTTCTTTTTATTTTTATTTTTTTGTTTTTTATTAATTTTTTGAGGATAATGGTGCAGTGGATGCAATGGACCTTCCATTCCTTAATGCCTATCTGGATTCAATAGGCACGCCAAGTTTCCGAAAAGGGTGCAACTTCGCGGCCGCGGGATCTACCATACTCCCAGCAACTGCAACATCAGTTAGTCCGTTTTCATTTGGAGTTCAGGTGTCTCAGTTTCTCCGATTCAAAGCCCGGGTTGTTGAATTGCTAGCTAAAGGTGATGCAACGTTCCTTATGTTATCCATTAGCCATGCAATGTTTTCAGTTAAAGAAATATGTGAATGAAATATGGGAAAGTTTGAAAGGAATCTAAGCTTTTGTTTGAATCCTTTTAGGTAAGAAATTTGCCAAGTATATGCCAACCGAGGAATTTTTCAACAAGGGGCTTTACATGTTCGACATAGGCCAGAATGACATTGCTGGTGGATTTTATTCCAAAACACTGGATCAGATTCTTGCCTCCATTCCATTAATTTTAGCAGAATTTGAAACTGGAATAAAGGTCAGTTTCATTAATACAAAAACATAGTATATCAAAACCTTACAGACTAAATTGAATTTGTGTTTCTCTTTCTTGCTTTGTGTGGTTTACTTTTCAGAAACTATATGACAATGGGGCTAGGAATTTTTGGATACACAACACTGGTCCTGTTGGATGCTTGACGCAGAACGTTCTCAGATTTGGAACCGATCCGTCAAAGCTTGATGAAATGGGATGTGTCAGCAAGCACAACCATGCTTCTAGGATGTTCAACCTGCAACTCCATGCACTATCTAAAAAATTGCAGGGTCAATTCTCAGATGCAAATGTCACATATGTTGATATCTACACTATAAAATCCAACCTCGTAGCAAACTATTCCAAATATGGTCTGTATACTTATTTCTAACCACAACTATAATTAGTATGTATATCTATTAAAAAGTTTGTTAAACAAAGTGTGATTTCAGGATTTGAACAACCAATTATGGCTTGCTGTGGATATGGAGGTCCCCCATTGAACTATGATTTTCGAATTTCCTGCGGACAAACGAAGATCTTGAACGGGACTTCGGTCACGGCCAAAGGGTGCACCGACAGCACGGACTACATCAGTTGGGACGGAATTCATTACACAGAGGCTGCAAACCGGTTTGTTTCTTCGCAAATACTCACTGGAAAATATTCTGACCCGCGTTTCTCAGACAAAATGCCTTTTCTCCTGAAACTCAAGTTCTAAAGACATAAAACATGGTTGTTGCCTAATTATTTTATTCTTTATTTTTCTTCAGTATTTTATAATGTACCCAGTAACTCCAGGCCATCATCTCCAAAGAAAATTCTGACAAATGCATTTTTATTGCCCAGAAGCCGCAAATAAGGCAGTGCTTGTAATTCTGGTTGTTATGGTTTACTCTTAAAATATTTTATACTTTTCCAAGTATTATATTATTTTATTTTATCTAAGAAGAAGTGTAAGTAACTTTCTAGTATTGTTGTTAATATGTCAGCAACTTAACAATTGGTTAAGTTGAGAACTGAATCTCAGTTGCCTGTCTTCAATATCAACAAACACTGTGCCTTTCCTCTGAATACAAGTTTCTCATCAGTCTTTAAACAAGATCATTTGTATAACATCGTGTTATTCATGATCTGGAAAGAAATTTTCAAGGGAAATAATCTACAGAGACAAATCTGATTGTCGTATTCGCTTTTACTTCTTGGAGACATAAGCATAGTATTGTGCCATGGGAACAACAAAGGCAATAACCAATAAACCTCCAACAACAAGGGAGAACTGCCCACGTTTCTCTTCTGTCTCTTCCCTACTTTTGAAATTCGATTCCCTTTTGTTTTCCTTAAACTTGGGACCCCCAGGATCTGGAAGGCCGTCAATGGCGGCAACAAGCCGTTTGGCGCTGCTGAAAACGGCTTCATTGTATTTCTCTTCCGTAGCCAAGACTGCAATTGCAAAATCAAATATGAAAGGAAACATTCAGAGTTAGTAGTCAAACAAAGAAGACACATTTTGATTTCTTCAAACAATATATGACCGAGGCTCCAAAAGAATGAAGAACATCCTATGACTGTTTCCTTTTTGGGTATTTTTTTTTATTCTGGAGAAGGAAATTTCAAACTCTTGACCTCAACATTGGAGCCTGGTAGCAGGGGTGTGAATTTGTTGTTTGGCTATACTTGTAAACACTTTAGACTATTCATTTAACTAAGGCTCTGGAAGAATCAAGTACATCCTATGATTATTTCCTTTTGGGGTAAGTTTTTTTTTCAAAAAAGAAAAAGCACAGGATGAGACGCTATGCATGCAACTATTTTTGGGTAAGTTTTTGGGAGATAAAGAAGGGGCATGCTAACTTTAGAACCAAAAATGAAGTTGGATTTACCAGGAAGATTTTCCGATACGGTTGCATCTAGAACGTTTTCTCCAACAGCTTGGATAAAGGCAGGCCCACCAGTCACAGCTCCTTCTTTTTGACTTGTGATCAGCACCACAATGCCCTTGTTATTCCCTTCCTCAACTGTGGGATACCAACGCTCCAAAACTTGGTCAGCATACTCAAAAGCATCAGCTTTGCTCTGCACATTCCAATGTTCAATACATTTCATGACCAGTCCAAAGTATTTGCTTTCTTACTTTCATATTTCCAAAGATTTGTTACATTTAAGAAACCAAAAACAACACTTTCCACATTCTCATTGTTTGATGATCATATAGCCTCCATTATACAATCACACGTTCCTTTCAATTAACTCCTTAGTTTTCTCAGCAAACACACACAGAATCAAAATTTTCCCATGAATATATCTACTCATGAGAAAGAGTGCTTTAGAAAAGTCACAAGTTAATAAAAAGTTAAAACATAACAATAACATACTATTAAACTTACAGTGAGCTTTCTAACTGTGATGAAATTGATGCGGAATTTTTTTCTTGACTCCAAATCAGAAAGCAATCTCTTCAAATCCGACTTTGTTACCCGACTAAGAACTCCAGCATCATCCACAACGTAGGATTCTTTGGGAGGTCCATCATTAAGAACATCAAATTCAGATGCTAAAGCACTGCCACTACTAGGAAATAGTACTGGAGAAAAGTTGAGTGCTAGAGAGAGAGCAAGAGCTGCTAGTCCTTGTTGGGCATAAGAAACCCATCCTGTGGGAATTGCCAATGATGGTTTTAGTAATCGAGAGGGCTCTTTCTTAAGGCTTGAAGCACTGGGTTTTGGCAGGCACAAAGAATTTGATCTGGAGTACTGGAGAGAAGGAGACAAAGAGGTTGTTGGAGAGGAAGGTTTGTGGTTTAAGAGAGGAAAGAGAGATTGAGAAGAGGGAATGGTTTCCATGGGAGAGAGAGCAAACAGATTTCAGCAGTGATGAAGTTAAACCATCATCAGTGAGAGAAAGAGGGAGAGAGTGTGGAATTTTTCTATATCTTTTTTCTGTTTTCTGTTTGCAGTTATTTTGGGTGGCTTGGATTTGTTTTGTCCTGGGTTGGCTGGCTGAATTTTAAGTTAGGATAATGTTTTATCAACCATGGAAAGCCATAAGGGCATTCTGGTCCCAGCGACGATGTTTCTTTTTTTTTTATGTTGTTTTGTTTTTGTTTTGTGTTTTTTTTTTTTTTTTTTCTGATAGGAAGTTATATGCTCAAATCCCTTAAAAATGTTAAAAAGAAGTGTAAGAGTAATAATTGTTGAAACCCCATGGCTTCCTCTATCGAAAACAAGCGAGCAAAAATAAGTATTGTTTGCTATGCTATTAATTTGTGGAGCACAGACATATAAAAATAGAACAGAGTACATTATAATACATTATATTTACCCCTAGTTTGGCAATTGTAGTGGAAACCACAATTTCAGTTATAAACAGTAAAAAGTTCTCACATGCTACAGTAACAATAAAAAAAATATGCTACAGTAAAAAGTTCTCACATGCTACAGTAAAAGTGGTTCTCACCACTCTTCCAAACACCCTATTAACATACATTAATAGCATGATTGTTATTAGTTCGTTCTAACTAATTTTTCAGTTACAAACAATGTAAAACTCTTGCATGTTATAGTTATACAATAATTATACACTTACTTTACCACAAAATGTAAAATTCAAATTCATCACTCTAGGTTCAAAATAAGATAAACTCTCTAACAAATACCCAAATGCAAGAGGAAAAATAAACAAGTTACCTGTAACACCAAAAATAAATATCTAAGATAATGTTTGGTAGGCCGTATTACATTGTATTATATAAGGTGTATTGAATAGTGTTGTATTATATTGTATTATCATAGTACAATACGATATTTGGTACATAACATATTATATAAGGGGTGGTCAAAATGTAATTTTTTTTAGAAGTTTGATGGTCAAAATGTAATTTTCTTAAAATTTTTAGGGTCAAAATATAATTTTATTAGAATTAAAGGGTCAAAATATAAATTTTAAGAAAGTATGAGGTTAACAATATAAATTTAAAAAATATAGGGGTCAAAATAAAATTTTTAAAAAGTTAAGAGACTAAAATACAATTTTAGACAAATATAACAAATTTAAAAAAATTATAGGTTTTGGTCTAATTTTTTGTTGGCCTCACCCCAACCCATGCTAGATCCAACTTTGATAAGAAATATATGCTCGGTATAAAATAATATAATACAATACCAAAAAATGAGTTGTATTCTATAATACAACATAAATCGTATTAATTTACCATCTGTTTTAACTTATACTATACAACGATCGTACCAAACATTGTATTCGTGTGTTATTATACAATAAGGTATAGTGCATCAAATATAGCATAATATAATTCTTTCCATTTAAATGCACCATCAATCCATTATAAGCCATAAGCGTCACATTTACGATTTTAATATATTTCCTAAGCAGCATCGTATATCAAAACTATAAAAGAAAGAGCAAACATAATTCACAAGTGGAAATCAAATATATAAATATGCAAGTTTACTCACATGTGATAATCCTAGTTTTTGTGTGTTTTAAATCCTAGAAATAAAAGATTATAAATCCGATCCTAGAAATCACATGTGATAATCCTAGAAATCAAAGATTATAAGTCCGATCCTAATTCAGATGAAAGAAAAAATAATATTAATTTGTGAATATTTTTATAGCTTAGCAACTTTTTTTAAAAAATAATAATAAAGTGACGAAATTTTCACAACTAGAAATCAAATATATAAATATACAAGAAACATAAAAAGGAAAAGTGAGGTGGTACAAGCATAGTCCAAAAATAAAGAACATCAATTTTCTAATATTGAGACCTAGAGTTTTAATTCTCAATTAAAAACAGATGAAGGAGAAAAAGAAGAAAAGAAAAGCGAAGGCTAAAAAAAATTAACAAAGAATAATAAATAATGCAAAGTAAAATTACCTTCTTATTCTCGGGTATCACTCCTAATATGAAGGACAAAATACCCAAAAAGGTCACTGTCACAGCAACTTCTTCACAGTAAGAGCCATTGTAGAAGGTAGAACAACGTATAAAAAGCGCTTCTCTAGGCTTTTCTCTTTAAAACTGAAAAAAGGAATTAAAATTAATAAAATAGTTCTCTAATCACCTATTTATAGATGTTTAAATAAAACTTAAGCTTATCCCTATCTTTTATTTTATTTATTTGATAAACAGTTTATCTTTAAAAATATATCACCACCTTTCTGTGTTTGGTAGGATGGATAGAAGAGAGAAAGAAAGGAGAAATAAAATACCTGGGTGAAGGAAGTCAAATGGTGAAACGATAATTTTCTCTTATGTTGTTTGGTTGAAGAGAAAGAAAAGTTAAAAAAAAATGTCAATTTTAGTGCATTTTATAATGATATCCAAATACAAATAAAAATATGATGAATAGATGAGGTTAAAATAGTTATTTTACACCTCATTTGCTTGTCAAACTTTTTCCCTCCTCTTTTCTTTCCAAAGTTGGGATGACTAAAAACCGATAGGCCCATGGATTTTTATTTTCCTTCCTTCCTCATTTCCTCTCTACCAAACAACCTGAAATTCCAATCTTCTTCTATAAAATCCTTCCTCTAATTTTTATCCCTCCCTTTTCCACCCTACCAAACATAGGCTTGGGGTTCGTTTAGTAAATAAATTTGAATTAATGATTTGATTTGAGTTGTGTAATTTGAATTAGGATTTGAGTCAGTTATTTGAATTGTTATCCAAATTGACGTTTGGATATGCATTTAAGTTTTAATCTAAATATAAAATAAACTTGAAATTTATGTTTAGAAAGGTAGTGAAAAATTTTTTTGATTTGTTAACAAATATAATAAAATGTTAATGTTAATGATTCTAAAAAATATGTAATATAGATCTTAATTTATTCTTCTTTTTACTATGAACATAATAAAAAAAAATGATTTCAATTGGATATCAAATGAAGAAATTATGATTTTTTTCCTCGAATATACGAAAGGGAATTTCAGTTTTTTTTTGTAGTAAAGATATCTGAGTATTAAGAGTTTAAGGGGGTTAGAACTCTAAAATTTAGATTCTTAATACTCATTTGATTCAGATTTTGGAGAAAATAAATACATATTTAAAAAATTCTTGATACTCGAATCCAAATTTAAGTCTGTTGAATCCAAAAAATTCTTCAACTAAACACACTTCTAGGGTCCGTTTGGTAAATAAATTTAAATTAGTGATTTAATTTAAGTTAGTATAATTTAAATTAGAATTTGAGTCAGTGTATGCACAAATAGTGTAATATTTTTTAACATCAAAACTTAAGTAATGTTTTGGTCATAAGTCACGGCCCTGCCTTCAATGTTGAGCCATCACTTTTCAAATAATTTTAGAATCATGCTCAGGTGGTGACACCTTGCAAGTTCAGCCAAATGCAGTTTATCTTGCTGTAGGGGATCCGAACCCACATCAACTACCTTTCTTCCCTCAATTTAAAAATTTCAAGAACTAGCAACAACCGATCAAAAGCAGAACTTGGATACAGAGCATTTCACAGCAAACCTCTAAAAACCAATGTATTAAAAAACAAAAAACAAAAAAAAAAAAAACCAATCTTTCTTTACAAAACCACCCAGATTTTTAAATGCCAAGTTTAGTTACAGAATCCAAAATATGGTATGTTTGGAGCCGTTAGCTTGCAGTCATCGCTCCAAGACTCATCGTCGTTTCTCAACACAAGCACCATCATTGCGCTCACCGTGTTCTTTGCCCTTCTATGCGCTTGTATCATCATTGGTCATCTCCTCGAAGAGAACCGCTGGGCTAACGAATCCATTACCGCCCTCCTCCTTGTGCGTGCTAGAGTTCGTGTTCATGTGAATATTATTTTTTCACTTTTTATGGGCAACTTATTTGATGAAAAACTAGAACTATCGGTGTTTGTTTTCCGACGGATATGATAGTATGCAATTGGTCACAGGGTTTGTGCGCCGGAGGGGTGGTGTTGCTGGTGAGCAAGTCCCAAAGCTCACGTTTATTAGTTTTTAGTGAGGATCTGTTCTTCCTTTACTTGCTTCCTCCAATCATTTTCAATGCTGGGTAAACTCTCTTTGTTGTCTGACTTTGGTTTGGACTCATTTGTCTTGGAATTAGTCTCTTTTTCTACTAAACAAAATTCACATCTTTTGTTTAGATTTCAGGTCAAGAAAAAGCAGTTCTTCAAGAACTTCACTACGATATTGTTATTTGGTGTGTTTGGTACTGTAATTTCATTCTTTATCATATCACTAGGTATAAGTTTGAGGCTCTCAACCACTTTAATCTTTATTACCTTTTTCTTATATCTTTTTCCAATCAAATTTTCACCTTCTTTCTATTTTTTGGTTTAATCTGAGAACTTTTGTAGGTGCTTTTTTGCTGTTTAAAAGAATTGGTATTTCAACCTTGGATGTTAAAGATTACCTAGGTGACTGCTGTTAATACTCTAACTTGTTAATTAGTAATTACTATTTTTATTTATTTAGTTATTTTCTTTTTGCATCATGGTGAGTTCTTCTTTTATATGCAGCTGTTGGTGCCATACTGTCCGCGACAGATTCGGTTTGTACACTACAGGTGATCTTACAACCTTAAATCCAATAACAAAATTGCATATATTTTGGAGGAATTTAATAACTGAGAAATGATGACTCTCATGTAAAAGGTTCTCAGTCAAGATGAGACACCTTTCCTTTATAGTATTGTGTTTGGAGAAGGTGTAGTCAACGATGCTACCTTCATCGTGCTTTTCTACTCAGTACAAGCACTAGATTTTCACAAAATTGATGCTAGATCAGCTTTGAAGCTGTTGTGGACCTTCGTTTACCTCTTCTTCACCAGTACTGCTCTTGGTGTATCGGTAAGTCGCATTTCGGGGAGACCAGTTTAGAACAAGCAAAACTCGATTGCTTATGGTGTCTGCAAGTGAATTTAGTAGCTAACTTGCTGTGTTTATTTATGTATCAGGTGGGTCTTATAAGCGCATATATCATAAAAACTCTTTACTTTGGAAGGTATAAATGAATGCTTCACAATATACCCGCTAAGAATATGTTTGATCAAGGGTAAATTGCACCCATGCGCCTTGATATGCTCAGGGTCTAAGTTGTCAAACACCCATAATTTCAGAGTGCACCAATGCAATTAGCCTTTTGATCAATGATATTTAGTTTTTATTCTCTTGCTGACATGCTGAAGCACATAAAGGTTATCCAAACCATGCATTTTCAAGTTCTCAAATCGGATAACAAACTGTTTTGTTTTTACGTGAAACCTTACACACCTTTGGTGTTTCATCAATAGGCATTCTACAGATCACGAAGTTGCACTCATGATGCTTATGGCCTATTTGTCATACATGTTTGCAGAGGTACATAAGTTGGATTCCAAGGTTCTCTTTTTTCATTCCCAAGATCATAATGCTGTGGTACCATGATTTTTGTTCTTGTTGCAGCTTTTAAATCTTAGTGGTATTTTGACTATTTTCTTTTGTGGCATTGTCATGTCACGTTACACATGGCATAATGTTACCCAAAGCTCAAGGATAACAACCAAGTAAGAACAAACAATTTATTACACTTTTTGCAGACATGAGTTTTTTTTGTCACCACCGTGTACGATATGGTTTCTGCTAAACAATCCTTATCCTTGTAAAGTTTGATGATTTCAGGCATGCATTTGCTACAATTTCGTTCATCGCAGAAACGTTCATATTCCTTTATGTTGGTATGGATGCCTTGGATCTTGACAAGTGGAAAAGCAGCAGTGCAAGGTAATCTCAATCTCTCTATTCCATTATAAAAGCATCAAGTGGCATTTTATATGTTGATATAAACAAATTTAAAGGAGCGTCAGTACTCGTTATCAACAGATATTATTCTTTTGAATTCAGTCCAGGAACTTCAATTGCTGTTAGCTCAACATTGCTTGCGTTGGTTCTGCTTGGAAGGGCTGCTTTTATTTTCCCAATTGCCAATATTAAAAACTGTTTTCAGAGAACAGAAAGCACAAAAATTGAGTTCAGAAAACAGGAAGAAATTGCAGGCATCGAAGGGCTTAACTGTCCCCATCTACCTTTCTCTAAAGTTTACTAACTATTTATCTGCCTCTTAATTCATAATATGGTGGGCAGGCCTAATGAGAGGTGCAGTAACTATTGCTCTGTCTTACAACCAAGTAAGTTAAGGATGTTTACAAGTCTATATAGACGATGTAGGCTTTTGCTTTCGTCTTCCGAGGAAAACCACTTCCCTGTAGCGTACAGAGTAATATGTTTGACATGACAACGTAGTACTGAAGTTTAAAAGGCGTAACATTAGCCTAGGATAAAATTTCTTGGTGTTACACTTTTCCAACGTTAGTATTGTGCCAAATAAATGTCATGTTGTACTTATCACTTCTAAACGGACGGTCCTCTTCGGTGGACCGTGGCAATGCCCTTTTGGCTTCCAGGAATATACTGACTGGTACCAACTGAAATATACCAGTTTGCAGAATCGGAGAAGTCATCGACAAAAGATGACGCGTTGATGATCACCAGTACAATAATTGTTGTTTTGTCAAGCACTGTGGTATGTATTCTTGTGCGCCATAACCCTCATTAAACTCGGTACACTTGGTCATGTAATGTTGTTCTAATGAAAAATGATGCCTCGTTTTTCATATCAAAGTTTGGTCTAGTTATTGAACTTGTTGCAATATTCAACACTGGCATTGGAAGTTTCTCAGACCTGTTCCTTCTGCAAATAGGTCTTTGGCTCCATAACAAAGCCACTAATTGAAGCTGTGCTGTTGCGGCATTCGAAAGCGTCCAGTTCAAACGCGGCTGACATGGCAGGCCTGGAAGATTTACGGCTGTTGTTTATCGAAAATGGCGATTCAAGCGAACAGGGAAACAATCAGCCAGCCCCAAAAAGAAGTAGGTTCGGCCTGCTTATTAGTCATCCTACCACAACTGTTCACTAATACTGGAGAAAATTTGATGATAAGTTCATGAGACCGGTTTTTGGGGGACGGGGTTTTGTTCCATTTGTTCCTGGTTCACCAAGTGGTGCAACAGATGAGGCTTGTTGAAGCCGATTATAGCAATAGGGGTGAACAGCGGGCGGTTTGACGGTTTTTGGGCGGGTGCGGTGCGGTTTTTTGGGATGACGGGTTGGCGGTTAATCAACCCACAAACCGCCCACCACATGGCGGGTGGTTTCGGTTTGGTTTTGGGTAGTTGCGGGCGGGTTGAGGCGGTTTAAACCTATGCTATTGCCTGATGTAATTTTTTAGACCTTTTTTTTTTTTAAGTGAAGAAAATTTGTAGAAAATATAAGATGATAATACATAAAGCATTCTCAACAACAAGCAAGTTTGATGTCTAAAGACAGTGACCATATTTAAAAGTATAAATTAAGAAACATAATCATTCACTGCAACAAGAAACATCAACTACAGATGAAGTGATAAACAAAGTCAAGAGTCTATAAAAATTAAAGCCTATCCACTAGGTTCGAAAATAATAAAATGCTATAAATGAAATGATGAACAAAGTCAAGTGTTCTTTTTCTTTTCAATGCCTTTCTCTACTAACTTACTTGATTTGAATTTTAATCACTTCATAAAATAATAAATAA
>CAMOHE010041892.1:0-34176 GCA_946598075.1 Artocarpus hirsutus
CTGGGATTAGATAAAAATGAATTTTGTAAATTGGTTTACATATTTTAAAAGTAGACATCCTAAGCTTTCCAACGAGCTATCATGAGCCTAAATCGGAGTTATATTTTATTTTCTATGAATTTTTCAATTCTCGGGTTGGAAACTAGAAAATCTACTAGTGGCAGTATACCACCCGTCTACCTTAAGTAAACCACCCAATAACCCATGTGCTAATTGTAGATAGTGAACCCAACTTTGTTCACCTTCTAATCCATGATTGTCTTGCAACCTTTCTAAGACTATCCTAAGTGATTTATGAATCTTATTAGAGACTAAATACATAGATTCATTTATGGATGTGGATACATGTTGTGCTTTAGTTTTAATTGTCCTTATGCACACCTTAGGATCAAGGATGTGTGGAGCTTACGTTAATTGAATTCGAAGATTAAAGGATTGTTGAGAAGCTTGAAAGGTAGGGATTCTATTACTCATCTTTTGTGAGATTTTTCTGGAATTGAAATTGATTGTTTTACCACAAGATATATATATCTATGTTGAACTGCTATGATATGAGAATTACATATGATATTATGACATGAACTCGGCTTGTATTGAACAGCGAGGAACATAATGAAATGATATATGTTATTATAAATTGAGAAGCATGGTTAGGAAGATTGACTCTTTCAATGATGATTAAATATTGAGAAAATGGTGAAACGTGAAGAGGGCGGCGGTTACGTCCTTGGGCACGAATACCCTAAAAGGTAAAATAGGGGGAAGGTGATGACGCTTCCTTGGGTCGAAAGTCCCAGAACGTACTGTACAGGAATCGAATTGGTGAGAACTCGGGGCTTGATGTCCCCTCACCGGAATACCCTCGGAATGTTTGGAGGGTGGCCAAGCACGCCCATTTGGGTTTCGATAAGTTGAGTAATACTTTATGTAATGTGGATACCTAGGAATAATGATGATTGTGAATATTGTATATATGTATATGTATGAAACTTGGTAATGAATAACTATAGTATCCACGGAATATAATCATAATAAATCTCATAATCTGGTATTTGATGAAAACTAACTAACCATGCAGGTTTAATGTGGTAAGAATAAAACCTTAAGGTGAGTAATGGTTTTCCCTACTAAGCATGTTGTCGCTCATCCCTGTTATATTCATCTTTTCAGGATTCACTAAGTGTGAGGTGGCTACAAGTAAAATAATTGGAGAAGCTATGTAGCTATATTACGTTGGGATTACTTTGAATGCAACGAATGATCTTCATGATAATGTAAGCATCGATTGTTATTTTCTGTGACTGTATTAAGATTTGTTGAGGGTTGAAATGATGATGACGACAGTTGTATATTATTAAAATCTAAGGTGCTACATTAAACTGTGGTTTATTTATTTGATTATGTTTTTATTTTAATTTAAGACTTTTTATTTAAGTCCCGGGCAAATTACTTTGACGATTTGTATTTATTTTTTAATCTTTATTTTATTTAATAAAAACTGTTAACCCCTACTTAGGGGCGTTACAAACACTAATAACCCCAAAACTTTAAGGTCTCCCTCACTTTGCCCCCTAAACTTTAGAAATCATCACTTTATTCTTAAACTTTTAAAACTCTTTATTTTGGCCCCTGAATTTTAAAAATTACGATTTTGTCCTCGTTCTAAAGCTCCTCATTTTGTCTTATATTTTTTGATTTTCTATTCAAATAGACAAAATTAAGCTTATATGATTTGTTTAGGGGTCACCTATAAAGGTAAAAATGAGATTTTATCATTATTAAGTTTTGCTTCAAATTCATATTCTCATTTAACTTTTTTTATTTGCTCTCATTTAAGAAGGATATGTATGCATATTTTTTTCTCAATATTATTTACTGATATCTCCTCATCTTTGGTAACCCATCTCCTTTAGTATTCAAATTCAAATATCGGTAAAAAAATCGACTTATTAAATCAGTTACACATAAAAATGAGAAGAAATTGTAGGCTCTAAATGAGAGTTTAGATTAAAAAAATAATACATCAAGTGAGAGTGTAAACGTCAAACAATATTGAGGAGTAATAAAATTTCATTTTTGTCCTTACAAGTTATCCTTATGTGAATCTCGTGGGCTTCATTTCATCTAGTTGAACGGAATATTAGAAATTTAAGAGATAAAATGAGAAGCTTTCAAAGTTCAAGAAGGAAATGATAATTTTTAAAATTCAGTAGGCAAAGTAAAGAGTTTTAAAAGTTCAAGAAGTAAAGTTATGATTTTTAAAGTTCAGAGAACATAATGAAGAAGACCCTAAAATTTAAAGCCATTAATGTTAATAACCTTAATTAGTAAGAAAATGAGATGGACGAAGACAAATTAAGGATAACCTAAAATAAGTGAATCAATGTTAATGCTTAAGTTAAAGTATATATAAAACTTGGACTCTAAAAATTCACACTGTGGCACAACTAGACACTTAAAAAAAAAAAGAAGGGAAAAAGGCATCACCACAAGGATTAGCTAAATACATTATGAGGTGCTTTTTAAAAGTATAATTAAGTAGAATTTTATATCCGTCGAAAGTTAAGCATACATAAATATTTATAAAGTGGATCGCAAATTATGAATCGGTAACAATAATATTTGAAAAGCATCCAGGTGCTTGGAATCAAAGTTTTAATTCAAATCAATTTTATTACAATTTTATTACCGGTTTTTTTTTTCACGAATTTAAACTAGTATAATGTCTTTAATTCCTTGTTTCTAATTGTCCTATTGGTCTTTGCATGTATGTAGTGCTACTTAGTTTAGTTGTACTTTTTTTTGTACATTTAAAATGTGTCTTGAAGGAATATTTTTATTGTTGTTGAGAAAATCAAGTATAATACATTAATACATATATAGTGTTTTTTTATTGGAATCAAATCTTCATTCAACTAAAACAGTAATGCAAATGAAGACTTAAAACAACTGCCCAGTAGACGTAGAAGATCCCAGACAATGACTGAACTCGTCAAGAACTAATGAAGCATAGGGACAAAATGTCACAACCCACATTTTTGGGCTATGATTAAACTTTTCCTTTCATACTTAGGGGCAAAAATTTAGGAATTTTTTTTTTTGAAACTGAAATAAATACTTTACTTTACAATAAATTTGGTAACTCCCAAAATACTTTCTCTCACTTATTTTTACATAAACATTCTTACTTTTACAACACTTTCCTGTTCAAACATTCTTTTTCAAAATAACTTATAAAATGCACAGCGAAAACATTCAGTAGCGGACTCCATACCCAATTTGCTTCCATCATTCATCCGCCAGCTCATCGTTACAATTTATTCTAACCTTCTCGTCGGAATACCTACAGCATGAAAAACTTAATGAGCTAACGCCCAGTAAGTCCCATAAATCCCACATGGACAATGAATTGAATGCATGATTCAATTATGCTTTCTTATGAACTTTTCTTATCTTGATCATTTCTTATCTTTCATTAGGGCCCAAATTTTCGTACAATTGCGCAATATCATTTAGGTCTACGTAACACCGTGACCATATTTTATCCTTTAAACTCCCCTTACTTCGGGAAGCGGTACGACACTTTTCTTAACTTCTGGTGACATATTTACCAGTTCATTTAATATGGTTGTCATACCAGGCAGGAAATGATAATCACATGTTATCCATGATATATGAGTTCGTATGCATAACGGAGTACACACAAGTACCTACTTCGTATGCATGCACATATTCATTATTGTATACACTGATACACCATATCTTGTACATAACAATAGTTATCTACTTAGGTATTATAATCGCATACACACAGGCATCGATTCTATACCTCTTAGATATTCATTCCATAACAACATACAAGTTTGCATTGTAATATATACTCTAATATGCATATACACGCATTCTACACCTACCATTTCATACTGTAGGTGGGAAGGGTACTTATTTGTTTTTGTGCACTGCAAAATCAACTTTGATCTTCGGTCTCCTAGACTCCTAGGATCCTGTTGGCCAATTATAAAATTATTAGCCAATTCCAATACGTTTCGTCACAAAACGTTCATTACTTAATCATTCGAGTTGTATAACTGTACACAACTCTATAGATACTAATTTTCTTATTTCTTTCTAATTCTACCTTATCGTTACTTATGAAGGGCGAAAATCTTTCTAATCACTTTCTTTTCCTATCTGTGACCTTATTAGAGCTACTCGGGTTATTCAGGTAAAAATAACGATTTTGCCCTTCGTGCCTTATTGATCGATCCAAGCTCAATTTCGTTCTTTTAACAAAAACGGCCACACATTAACTTCAAAATAATGTCCTAGTGGCTCAAAACCTTTTATTTCACACATAAACCCCTTTTTTATAAAACTTTACGGTTTAGTGCCTAAACCAAAATTTGTGACAATTTTGCCCCTCGGGCTAAAATTTTCTCTTTACATCAAAAATTTCTATTTTTCATAAGAAATATTTTTGCTCAAAGTAACACACCTTGAATCATTTTGAAAAATGATGTTTTTTCCATTTTAACACTTTTTCATTTTTAACATATTCTTGAAAATTCAAAAACTCACAAACGGTTGAGTTTTTCGACGAACTGTCTAAGATGTCCAATAGTTTCATCGAGATCTACAACTTTTATGTTTTAACTTTTTCAAAAATCTCACTGTACAGGGGTGTTTTCGGCTGTTTTCTATTTCTGCCGAGAAATAAAGTTTTCTTTCAATTTAGTCCCTTGGACATTTTTATCAAAATCCTTTTCAAAATTTCAAATATACCCCTGCAGAGCCATTCCATACCTAACTTAGGTCATTTTCATGCTCAAAACTCATCTTTACACAATTTAGCCTTAAAATTACAAAAATATGATTTTATGCAAAAACTACCATTTTCACCATAAACCAAAATTTCATCATCTAACTGGGTCATTCATCATATTCACATACAATTCCATCAAATATAAGCTTAAAAGCTCATATGGGTTTGAGAGAATAGAAATCAAACAAAAATTTAAAACTTTAAATATCAAAACTTACTAAAATAACCTCTTTTCGATTTCTAGCCTTGAAATCCCTTTTGATCTACCTTACAAACTCCCTTTTCATGCAAAAATGACATGGGTTAATATCTCCCCTTCAACCCATGAAAAACCCCTTGAAAATTCAATAAAAAGTTTAGAATTTTACCTTTAATCTTGTAAAAATCCTTGGGGTTTGCTTCTAAAATTGTTTTGGGATTATTTTTGCAATTTTGAGGTTGAGAAAATTTTCTTGGAAGCTCAACTATGGCTGCCGAATCTTGGTGGAGAAGAAAGAGTGAAAATTTTGTGATAAACAAGCCTTAAATGCATTCTTATCCACTTGGTGACTCAAAGTCACCCACTTGATTACCCCCCTAGGTGTCTTTTTGCTATTGGGCCACATTTCAAGGCTTGGTGGCCCAATCAAATTCAATTGGGTGTCCACTTTGTGGGGCCCAAAATTTATACGGTGTAATTTTTCGTCACGCAGTATTTTTCTTATACTGTTGTGGTCAACACAGTGCATTTCCTATCCTTAGACTGTATAAAAATATTTAACTTACTTTTCGTTCAATTTTGGAGGCCAATCATAACATTTTTTGTATCTGCGTTTTTACTTAGCAGTATTCTTATACTGCTTTGGCCTCCTTCCTACCCCAGATTAGGGTTCGGACAACCCTTGTATCCTAATTGCATTCTAGTCGTTCATTCGTTTATACCACAATTTTACAATTAATTGTGATATAAAATTTATTTTATAGATATTATTCACAAATTTTTGAGTAATTCAACTCATAAAATCTGTATTTTACCATATCCAACATTTCATCAAATTTCCCATAAAACATTCAATCAATGCCGTTTATTCATGCTTTATCGTAATTTTGTACAAAAATTACAACTTTTACAAAAATTATATTTTTAAAAGTAAATTCATTAATTAAACCCAATAAAATATTAGATTTTATTAATGACATTTTCTCGGTCATTACACAAAAAGCGGTGCTAGTACCCATAGGGGAAATCCCGATCGACTCTAGACGTAGAGCTCTCTAGCTCGAAAGATTCCACACCTGTCGATGGACGAAGCCAATCGACCAGAATCTGATATACCCCTCTAAGGGCACTTATGAACTGGCCAAGATATAATTTTAGCCAATAAAATTCACACATACCATTGCTAAGTAGTGGGTGTACAAACCAAACCAAATATGGAGGTGGGGAAACCACCTCCTTTATTCTACACACAACTAAATTAAAACAACAATAAAATATACAGACACAAATAGATATAAATACAAAAGAGTCCCCGATTAGGGGGGATCCGCTGCCATTTGTGAGCTGCCTTGGCCACCACCGTTCATTGGCTTCGACCACCTTCTTCCACCATCCATTCCTCAAGATCCCCTGAAGGTGCATGTAGGCTTTGAAAATCTTCACCATTTCAACTCCTTGGCCACCAAGATCCAACCCCTTTGAGCATGCCTTGAGTAGGGACTTCCCCGTCCTATTCGTCGGACACCCACAAACCTACAAGCCATCCAAATCTTGCCTCTACAACAGTCCAGTCATAAGATCTCCCATGGAATCTAACAACGTCGGTACCATCTGCCACAAAGCCTCCTGCTCATACCAATGCAAAAATCTGCCGGCTCCCTCTTCGACTTGCCCCTATAGACCCGATCCACCCTTCCATCTTTGTGCCTCTCCTCACTAAGCTTATACGCGCCTCCCGTCTCGTGGGCCAAAATCTCGATAGCAAGCCCAAACACAGCTCCAGGTTTGGACTCAAAGGGAGAAGGGCAGCACCGCCCCTCACTCAAAGAGAACTTTCTAAACTAAATTTTCAAAAAAACCCTAGCAGACACGAATTTTTCGAGTGTAATTATTATATACTTAATATATGTAGTGTTAATATGTCCTTTTATGATAAAGTTTATTATCAATAGTGCGTGTTTTAATAGTTGAATTTGATTACAATCACATTAAATAAAAAAAGTACATACCAAACATACAATTTATAAAATAGTGCAAATGGTCAAAAAACAAACCCTTGTCGACGGTGAAACCTTCATGTTCTAGTACTGTAGAAGTCTCTATATTAATATTTCTTCTTTTCAAAAATGATTATATTCTTACACCTGAAAAAATTATTACAAATAAAAAATAAATTAGTGAATGTACCTAGCATGCAACAAATTGGTCAATAAAGTTAAGTCAAATTCTTAAAGGGCCCATGAAAAACCTTATTTAGAATAATAAACGAGTAAAATCTGAAACCCGTGTAATTGCCTCAAGGTTTTGTGTTGGAAATTGTCTCTCACGTTTCCTCATAATTTGAGGAAATTTACTGTATATTTTGAAATGAAAAATAGTTTAATCCACCATTAATTTGAGAGTTTAATTCTCTATAACAAATAAATGTTTCATTAATCCTTTCTATATTGTAATTGACCATAATTCTATTGCATCTTTAACTCCGAATATTTAATGTCACTAACGGACATTATTTTATGACATGCTTGAATTCCTCTCTGTAATTTTGAGCATGCTCAGGACTTGGCCCAGCATGGGCTTGAGTCACCTTTGGTCGAACATGGGGTTAAGTATAGCATTGTTGAGCATGGGCTCAAACATGACTCTGTCAATATGCACATCATTTAGGGAAATGTTTAAAAACATCATCTTTTGAAACTTTTATTTTTTATAAATGCCATATATATTTAAGTGTGACACAACTTAAACATATAATATTAGTGATAGTATGACACGACCTTTATAAATGTAACATAAATAAATACAACTTTCAAAAGTATGGCATAACATGTAATTTTCTCCATCATTTGTTCTCCTTTTTGTGGTGCCTAAAATACCCTTGAACTATGTCATAGAAATCACAAAAGCTAAAGTATAATAGACATACTCTAATGAATATAGATTAGAAAGAATAGTAATCTAAATAGAATTTATTACAGGGATGATAACTGAAATCTTTCGTAAATAAAAAAAAGTTTGCTTTTCATGTTACATTTTTAAGAATACTATTCTTTAAATTTTACAGATTTTGCTAAAATCCTTTTGAGACTGAGGGTGGATTTTAGCACGACTTTAGGAGGAGGTGGATGAGGTTTTTATCACAATTGTAGCATGTAGGCCATGATTTGAAAACAAAAAGAATAAATATCGTGACTTTCTTATAAATATAGGGTTTTGTCAGACAGATAGGAGATCTTTGTTTTGTTTTGTTTACTATTATTATTATTATTATTATTTAAGTTTGGAGATATTTGTTATAATTTTATCATTATGTGACCTATGTATCAAGTAATTTTAGAATTGCCAACCTGCTAATTGGAATGTGCCAGCCTCTTTTGATGTCTTCTCTATGAGTACCATTTTTAGTATAGGAATATGCATTCCACAATTACTATTATAATAGAATATAATTATCACTTGTTTCCAAAAATTAATTGCAATGAATATGTTGATTAATCGGACTTTTTTAAAAATAGCACTCAATTGGACATTCTAAGTCATTGCCTTTTAATATGAAAAGTTTAAATTGATAGCTTCCTCATCGAATAAGACTTTAGTCTTCTCTAAAATACTCTTTTATTATAAAACCCTCTCCTCAACCTTCCCCATCCTTGACTGTCACTGCACCGCCGACCTTCCAGCTCTTCCTTCCTCTCTGGTGATGCCCTCCTCTGGCACTGCCTCCACGCCATCTAGAAAATCTGGTTCATTCAAGCTTAAGCAAAGTTTGTCAAATCCCTAGAAATTGATAATTTAATATCAAAACTTTTTGTTTTGAATTATTAATTTAAGATTGGAACTTTATACTTAAGTGTTTTATATGAGAAAACAACACAATTGGTGCTTTTTTGTGGTTTTTCAACATGTATAATGCAGTTTTTTTTAAAGATAAATAGTAATGTGTGGACCATTTAGATTATTATTATCACGCTAAAGATCTTTGGCCAGTCCAAACGGTCTTATCGATTGGAACTGTTTGTACAATCCTCCTATTAGGGACAATTTAGTCTTTTTATTAAAAGTGAATGAAAATAAACAGAAAAGAGATTCTTTTAATAAAGGTGTTATTTGTTTAACGGGTCTCAATGAGAGCTTATTTACTTCAAAAATCCTGATTAATCAGCCTGTCTCATTAAGAACATAATTTTTAGGATTCTATCATCTTTGTAGAGTGTTCTAGAACCAAGTAATGCTATTTTTTAACTTAAGGTGGAGAATTTAAATTCTATATCTTATTATTGAGTCAGGTGTGAAACTATTATTAAGTTATGCCTATAACTAGGTAAGTAAGACGTGAAAATTAATAGTTATAGAGTATTAAAAAAAATAATGTAACAAATAAAATTGAATCCTATAAGAATGTGAAAATTAATAGTTATAGATTATTAAAAAATAATGTAACAATATCTAACTGAATTAAACAAACTCCCGACTATGCAAGAATCAAAGTCACTTTCCTTAAAAATCAATCACAAATCCCGGACACAATCTCATTAGAAGGTAGGAGATCCTTTTGATGCATCACCAAATAAAAAAAAAAAAAAAGGAAAAAGATCATTTCATTTTTTTGATAAGATTGTATAACTGGACTTTGTAACTTTTAAACGGCACTTTGAACCTTGTTAATTAAATTACACAGAGTCAACATAATAGATAAATGAAAGTAAAAGGGAAAAGGAGTAGGTCAAAAAAATAAAAGATGCCCATGATTTTCGCCAAATCCAAACGTATCTTCGTAGTGGGTCTTTGATTTTGATTTTGTTTGAAGTCAAGACAAATGAAGCTGAAAAATAACGGGATTTTAATCACATCATTCAAATATTATTTACGGCTTCTCTTTGTCAACAATATCACTCATGTAAACTGCTTGATCATAAAACGGGGGGAAAAAAAAACAAAACAAAAACAAAAAATAAAAACAAAAAACAAAAAACAAAAAACAAAAAAAAGGGAAAAAAGAAAGAATTCTAGAAGAATAGAAGAAGAAAGTCCTCTCTGACCCACAAGCTGCCAGTGATGAATGGATGATGATTCTCTTACATCACGACTCTATGACCAGGGACTACCGTCATTAAAACGTGTCAAGAACCCCCTTTTTTTTTTTTTTTTGTGATAGAAAGGTCTTAAGGACATACGTGTTTAGTTCTCTTGAAAGATAGATTGACATTTACTCCAACAAAAGATGTACAGCAATTCACACTACGCACGTTGAGAATATGTCTAAATTAATCTTCTTATCTATCTGCTTCTTACATGAATACAAACCATGGAAAGATAATTAAGCAGTAGTGTGATTATTGATCTATACTCATCTGGGCAGCTAAAACAATATACATAGGTATACATATATGCATACATAGAGAGAAAGATATAGATATAGGGGGTTTTTGGTCTTGAATTGCATGGTAGGGCTTACAGAAGGGTACAAGGGAATTAAATGCAGCCTAAGTGAAAGCAAAGGGAGGTAGGGCCCAGCCACGGTTCGCTGTTAGGGTTCCCTTTCCCTCTTCACAAAGCTTTAGCCCTTTGGAAGTGATAACTTCATTGACTCTGTCTCTTTCTCCCATCCAAAGTCTCTATCATTTAATAGTGTATTTGATAACTCTGTTACAACTACATAATTGAAATTGTTATAATGTAAAAGCTCTCACATGCTATAGTGTAAAACAAAAGTAAATTACAGCGTAAAACTCTCACATGCTACAATAAAACCGTTCTAACTTTTAATTTTGACTGCTTTACCAAACACACTTTATGTTGCCATAACATTTAATTTCTCTTCTTTATCCCAGCTATTAATTTTACTTATCGGTGTACAAGACAATTAAATACCTTCATATATTCAAATGCACTTGTATTTCTAATGAATTATGTCTAGGGTCAGGGACATTAAAAAAGGTTCGTGTCACAAAAATATAAGTCAAAAGAGGAAATTGATAATTGTACACGTATTAAAAAACTGAAGATATAATAGTTTTAGGGTTTAGTAAATAAATTGGTGGAACTCAACAATCTGCATAACCATTGATGGTGAAACGTAGAAATATAACATGTATCATGTGTATTGTGTGTCGTGATGCGGTAGTCATGAATGATGTGGTGGGACACTAACATGCGAATTCATGTTGTTCTTGCTTGTATTGATTTTCACACACACGCTATTCATGCCAATTAAAACACTTTCGAAATATTTATCTATAACTTGAATTATTACAAAATATCCATGGAGATATTCGCGTGCCAAGCAGTTTGCTGTGGCTTAACAAATGACTGTCAAACCACCACCTTATTTACAATGCCTCAATTAGCTAGATCATATGGTTTCTCTTCTTAGTTTGCAGTATTTTTTATTTTTTTGGAGTGTGCCTGTGTAAATTTGTGTAGTTTTTAGGATGTTTGAAATGAAAAATAGTATAAAGCTCTCACATGTTACCATATATAAGTAAAAAATAACTGTAGTGTCAATAGCTCTTGCATGCTATGATGTTTGCACCAAAGGTTTTGGTTCCTGTTTTTTTCCTTTTCTTTTGAATTTGGTTTATAATAACTTGTATTAGTGAAATTTGATTAATTCTTGTCACAGGACACATATACATGTCTCAATATGCAAATGCCTCTTTCATTTCCTCTTAAAAATGTCTCTTATCTTTAAATTACTTATTATAAAAAGATAATAGAATAATGCTAGTGGAAATAAGTGATTTATATGTATGGCCGACCTGATTCGCCCTTCTTACCTACTCTTTCTTTCTGACAAATTAATATAAATCTGTTCCACCATACACTAATGCTATTATATAAATATATATAGCTATACCTAGCTATAGCTTTATCACCTAACTGCAATGGATAATTATAAGTAACTATGCTCTTCCTCAATAAGAGCTAATTGAAGGTTAATACTAATTATATTCTTTGACGGGCCTCATGTAAAAGTTAATTTATAATCATAATTTAGTACATCATGATCTATATGTGTTTCTGATCTCTATTAATTCGTTTTTGGACTCTATCTATTTATAAGATGTCAGAAGGGAATCTTTGAAAAATATTGAGTACTGGACATAAATACCCATTTTCAATAGCGTACTGAAAAAGAAAAAAAAGAAAAGAGGATTAAGACGAAGCATAAAACCAGACCAGTAAACTATCAAAGAAAGAATCTAATCAAGTATAGGCTTCGATCTCTTCATCAATATCTGGATTTTCTAACTCAAATCATTTGGTTTTTTGGTAGATATTTTATGTTCTGGTGAATCATGATAATCCGCCATGCATATATATGAAGAACAAGAAATATTGCAATAGTAAAAATGAAAATATACATATATATATACACACACATATCATGAGATGAACCTATATAAATTAAGTTAGAAGTGATCTAAATATAGAAAAGGGTAATTAATTAACCATCATAATATAATTATATAAATAGATGAATAAGGGCAAAAATAGCGTTGCATACCTGCAGGGAGAGAAATTGTTTGCAGGCAGCAAATGTTGGGAGGCCGGGAGATAGGTGGAGCGAGATGCGGAAAATAATTAAAAAGGAGATATTGACGCGGCTCAATCAAATCACATGGCTAATCTTTCTTTTTAACCATGTATTTAGATTGAGCCGTGCCAATACCTTTTTCTTTTCTCTTATATTAATTATTACTCACAACTCTCAACTATCTCCACCAACCCACTTTCCTTAATCATAGATTAAGCTTCTTCATCATCTTCTCCAAACTCATGTCCTTGTTATTGATTCCCAGCTCCTGCAAAACAAATATTAATAATTGTAACATTAAAAAAAAGAAATAAGATATCAAAACTCCTTATGTATGAAGTTTTCCCTTAACTAGCTCACATCACAAAGAGAAGAGACTCTAGAGAGAAAGAGAGCCTAATTTCAAAGAGGAGAGTAGGGTTTGTTTCTTTAGAAATATTATAGAAGGTATGGCCGTACTATATATGGGGTTTGCCTTGACTTTATATCAGAGCTTGGCTCGGGGGGTTGCACATCAAATTGCGTCTGTCAAAAGTGAAGCAATAAAACCACCGCGGCTGAAACTATTCTTCTTCTTCTTTTTTTTTTTTTTTTGTTTATGTATGTGAATATATGTGTATACATGTATAACCGACTTCACCGTAAAATTATAAAATGTAAAAGCCTTAGACACACCATGGCTCCACATCATATATGTGGGGCCCAATCCATAAGGCGTACGTCTCGTGCCAAACGCAGACCGATTGCTTCTATTTCGTCACTCTCATTGACGCTGATTTTGTCCAATTTCTCTCGTCTTAAATTCTTTTTATTGCTTCCCTTTCCTTGCACTTGTTCTCTTCTGGTTAGTATAATTAGTATTAGTATTGTCAGTTGATACTTTCAAAGCTTTATATATACATATATATATATATATATATTATACATGATTTAGCAACCATTGGAATTATTCTGATAATACAAGATCTAAAAATTGTTTAAATAATCTTTATTCCATTTTGATACGAAATCCAACTTTAAGGCCAAAAGATTGCAAAAATACATTGCCGGCCGGTCTAGTTTAATAACCATCCCATGATTCCGAAACATTATGCATTATTGTTATTATTATTATTATTATTATTATTATTATTATGAGAAATAGACGTAAGTGATTTGAGTTATATTGCTTGTCCCAAAAGAAAAGGGGTAAAAATATCTTGAATTATTATTATCTGGAATTTCCTAGATGAAATACGAAATGATCATAATCATTGACAAATGTGAAAGAGATTGTCAGTGACCTAGTCGAACCAACTTTTTTTGTATGACTTGGCTCCCACTTAGCCAGACAAAAAAACCTTAAAGCTAAAATCTGTTGTCTGTGATGTGAGGATGATTTCTAGAGTTAGGTGGGTAGGTGCAACCCCAAAATATATATGTGATAGAAGCAGGTTGAGTGAGAAAATTGTGATTCCCTGCATTGCTGTCTTTGAAAAGCCCTATTAGGTTTTCTTTCATTTTCTTCTTTTACCAAATACTGATTCTTTTGGCGACCGAATTGTATTGAATTTAAGCCCCTTTGAAAAAAAAAAAAAAAAAAAAGGATTATGGCCCCTATGTTTTGTACATGGTGGTAATGACAGACAAGATATCACTTTGTGGCATATGAATTGCTCCAAAAGTGAATTATACATGTATCTTATTATAGGACTGACTTGAACTTAATACTTAATTAAGGAGAACAAGCAGCTCTACAACCCTATGAAATAACTAGTGATTATAAAGATTCCTTAGCAATAGGTTTTTCATCAATGCCTCTTGACCTTATAGTTATATTAGAATTGAGAATGTAATGCAAGTGTTGCATTACATCAAACTTATAGTTATATTAAACTTACCTTCAAAGTAGGACTGTGAGAATGTTATAACTTGTCTGCTAGGGTTTCTCATTGAGTTTTGCAGCGCCGCCCCACCTCTCTCTTGGGCTGACGTTCGGCCCTACCTTTGGGTGGCTGCTAGACTTCTGGCCTTTGAGAGGAGGTGGGTGTTCTTCTAGTAAGAAGATGGAGATGAGAAAAAGCGTTGGGGACTCAAGGAAGATGCTTGGCCAGAGTTGGGAGATGGGAGGACTGGTGGGGGGTGCCGATGCAAGGTGGCTAGAAAGGTCGATAAGGATCTAAGGCAAGAAGGAGAGGGGGCTGAAAGATCTGCCGATTCTCCACGGCCTGCTTGGAAGGAATGGGGAAGCCCCAACACCTGGGCAGAAGACGGTGTTGCCAGGAGGAGAGGGCAGAAGCTTGCCCCAACGGGGGCTTCCAATAGAAGGGGGAGGCGCCAGTTAGTCTAGGCAGAGAGAAGACCACTGGCTCCACCGGCAGAAGGCTTCGGTTGGAAATGGCAAGAAGCGACCCCTCGACGGTAGGCTTAGAATCGAGTTCTTTGATGGTTGTCTGCCTTCATCTTATTGTATGACTTCTGCTTCTAACATAAGATTAGTTTTTTTGTGTTGTATTGATGGTCAGTTTATAATAAAGGAGTTGGTTTTCCCACTCTGAAATTGGTTTGTATTTCCTACCAACTGAGTAGCAGCATTGTGTGGGGTTTTTAGCGGCTAGATATAAATCTATACTTAGTTATATACACCTTAAATATAGCAATTTTGATTTCAGTCGATTGGTTTTGTCCATCAACAATAGTGGTATTTCGTAATAAGCTGGTGATGAACTCTAATTTGGGCATCAAGCAAGTTCTTCCCTTTAAATCTCGACGTTGTTTTCTACCCCTATGCTTTAACTGATGTTTACTGATGGATCTAGTTAGTATCTGAGATTATTGATGCCTATAGTAGGTAGTCTATGTAACTTTGTTTGTACTATTTCCTTTCTGTTTTGAGTGAAGTTACATTAGTAAAAAAAAGACCTAATAAATTGTGATCGTTCATTTAAAACCTACTTTAATGCAAGTGTTGCATTTCAAAAAAGAGAGGAAAACTACCATAAGTTTTGCCATATTTTCGAAAGTAAAAAAACCTACACATCCACACCCACAAATTTTTAGAAAATTTGAAATAATAATTCATGATCCATGAAAACTCTACGAAGTAGTCAAGTTTCCTAATTTTGAAACCTCAAATTGAACCCTAATTTTAGACCAAGTCCAACAATAAAAATAACTTAAAATAAAATCATTTAGCTACTCCCCTATTGAGGGCAACCGATGATCCTTTACCAGCATCATCACATTTACGCCCTCGACAGTCCCTCTCACTTGAGCACTAAGGCCCCTATGGTGCCGTCACAAGAGCCCATATTGCAAGCCCTTCGTCAATTGCAACTCCCACCATGTGAGCCCCCACCCCCAAAAAGGAGAACCCAAGCCTCCTGCAGCAGCCTTGTTGCGTGCATCAATTACTCCGTAACAATTATTGAGTTACTATTATGCGAGGCCATACACACCCTTCCCCTCAAAATGCCCCTGTCACAGGCGCCCATGATCTGATAATGTTTTTTGCTTTGTTCTTTTTTTTTTTTTTCTCTAATTTGATGTTTATTTTATAGTTGTTATTATTATTTCTTGAGGTGATAACTTTCCATTAACATTTAACGCTCCAAAGTTTTTATATTTGATTCCATCAAATATAACTAATATATAGAAGCAACATTGTTAAAATTTCTTTTTTTATTTTTCAGGAAATGTTAACCTAAAATATTTCAGTCAAGGAGTCCTCTGTTTAACATTGACAAAATTCAATAATTTTCGATGTAGTTCTCTAAAAAGTTTTCTTTTTTCCATTTAAAATGGGAGAAAATATTGCTTTAACTGATTGTGATTTAATTGAAACAAGATTAGTACATGATTGTAGACTTAGATTACAATTAACGCCGAGGTCTAGAGTTTGAATTCCTAAATCTGAATTATATATTTTTTAAACAAATCTAAATTATATTTAAAATAAGGGAAACTTGAAGCTAATAACTAGTTTTGAATTCTATGGTGGTAAAGATGTATAATTGTCAATAAATAGCATTTTTATTTTAAAAAGAATTTATATGGGTTAAAAATAAGTTATTAAAAAAATAAATAAACATGTAAATAAAAATTGTGAATGCTAATAAGAAGATGTATGTAATTTAGGGTTTATTAGAGTAATAGTAAATCTTTGATTTACTAAATTTGATGATATTATAAATCTGAGATTTACTAAGTCATCAAATTTGATAGTAGGGCAAATTTCGTAATTTACCATATAAATTCAAATTTATAAAATTTTATCATCAAACAAATCAAAAATTTACCTAATAAATGTTATATTTACTACTATCATTAACTTATCAAAAATTTTTGTCATTTATTTTTATTCCACCCACCACAATATTTTTAACTTAAATCTCAAATTAAAAAAGGAAGCCCTAGCGTAAACAATGGGAGTAAATTAGGTGGCATACTATTTTTTTTTTACTAACTTTATAATGTCATATAACTTTTTTCCCTTGATCCATACTATTTGTCCTAAATTAAAAAGCTGAAATACCGTTAAATAACAAATATTTGCCAAATGCTACTTAAAATACTAAAGAAGAAGAGTATTGAAGGTGATATATTTTTTTTATAAAAGTTTTAAAATTGAAAAACAATACCATTTCTATTTCTCAAATCAACCCAAACAATGCTTCGTTATTTTTCGAGCCCATGGGCCTACGCGGATTGGGGTCCACTTTTGACAACCTTCTTAAGATGAGACGAGGACCTACCCCGCCAAGTTTTGGCGAAGGGCTGCTTGAATTTCGAAGAAGGTCAAGTGGGCAAAGAAACTATCCATCTTTTCCCCCTCAAACTTTTCGTGCTGACTTTTATGATCCTTTTTGTTGGCCACTTAGGTCCTACAGAAGGCAAAAAGGTCAGCTTTTAGACCCACAGGCTATCACACCAGCCATTTGCGTTTAGTTTGTTGTCCATTATTACCGAGGCACAAAACTTAGGTGAATACCTTTTTTCAGCTCTCAGGTTAGGAAATGTATTTTGACCTTGTCAATAAGTCTTATATTTAAAACTGAAAGCAGTTTTACATCATACATTATAAATTTTTAACGTAAATTGCTATAGATTATATCGTTTTTCAACAGTTAAAATAACAAGACCATTCGATAAAATCAAAATACATGTCCTACCATAAGATTTGTTTAAAAAAAATCAGAATTTTAATGTCAAATAGTGTGACAAATTTTAAACCATATATATAGCGAAAACACTATTGCCCTTGTCTTCCAAAATAAATGAAAAAAAAAACTGTAGCCATAAGTGAGTGTCCAATTAGAGGGGAAAATAGGTGTTAGCCCATCTTTCTCGGCTTTGAGATGATCATGGACAAGAATTCTTATTTGTTCTCTACTTGCTTTCACCTTCAGCTTCACTATTAATTATTGGAAAAGCTTTTCATCCAAAACCAAAGCGAGAGAGTTTGCTTGTATGTTAATGTTGCTATATGAGAAGTGGGGAAAAAAGTCAGGGATGTTGAAGTATTTCAAGACTTGGTGGGAGTAATTTTGCCTCACAAAAAGGACTTGTCTAACATATAATTCCCATATGACCTGATATAGTTGCCTAGACGACCTAAGAGGAAGTACCACGGCTTTAATTTGGCTTGCCCAGATTGAAGGAATAAAATAAAGATTGACAACAGATTTCGGGAGCGTTTGGAAACTAAGTTGAAAGTTGAAGTTGAAACTTAAACATATAGCATGCGAGAGCTTTACACTACGGTATACTTTTTTTTACACTATAACATATAAGAGCTTTATATTGTAGCAGTTTAAACTTTGATATTGGAATTACCAAACACTCTTTTCTTGTTTTCACACCGTGATCACTAATATGCCACATTATTTAATATTACACTTCAAACTCCAAAAGACATTTTCTAAGAACTTGTTGATGTTAGCGGTAGGGCATGAAAAAGTGCCCATTCAGTGGATTAATAGGGCTTTTTCTAAAGTGTCTTATTTATACAAATTATTATGTCTATTTAATATACTATTGTAGACGTAATTTTCATGTGATTTAATTAATGTTTAAAAAATACGCTAGGATATGTCATACCATAAAAGTCTGCTTCTAGTTATAGCATCCTCTTCTTTCTTGATATTGGAACAAAGAAAGTAGTTTTTTTAAGTAAATTGCTAGATTAGTCCCTAACCTTTTATAAATGTGAGAATTCGGTCCCCAACTTTTCAAAGAAGTTGCCGAGAGACCAACATGATTGACAGACATTAAATTCCTTCCCATATGAAGCGCACTTAATTAATTATTTAGGGTAATTTTGTAAATAGATGTGGATGTATATCTTGGAAGGAAAATGGGGTATTAGTTGGGTTTTTTTTTTCAGATTTGAAATAGATTTCGAGAAAGAAGAAATGAGCGTGTCAATATTATGCATTGAAGAGGACTCGAACCTCCACGCTCTTTAGCACGAGATTTTGAGTCTCACGTGTCTACCATTTCACCACCAAGGCATCTTGAAAGTGAAACGTGTTCCATGAATATGATATCTATTTAGTGTGATGTTTGGACTGATGCAAACCTAGGGCGTAGATTCTATGTGTGTGAGAAAGCTGAGGTTTGTCCCTTTTTTTTTTTTTTGTGTGTGGGCAATAGCCTGAAATTGTTCTTTTTTTTTTTTTTTTTTGGAAATTTCAACTTTTGATCTTTGTTATTGGTTGTGTAGATGGGTGGGTGTGTGTTCTTTAAATAGCATGACCCACCAATGTCTACATGATCAAGGATGATTATCCCCGAATTATTGAGAAGGGTTAACAAATTGGAAGCCCATGTTTTCAATTGGAACATTGGAATCATCATGTTCAAGTTTCTAGGTTTAGATTCTACAAGATTCTTGTTGTGATGGTTGTTATTTTGTTATTTTGTTTTTTTTTTATGACAAGGAAACAGCCTTTTACCCCCAAATTAGCAAGGTCAATTTCGTCTTGTCTCCCAAGTAGTTAATCATGTGCGCTTCACATGGAGACGAATTTGACGTCTGTCAGCCATGTTGGTCCCTTAGCAACTTTTTTAAAAGGTTGGGATCAGTTTAGTAAAAAAAGGTTGGGGACTAATATCTCACTTTTGTGAAAGTTTAAGGACCAATCTAGCAATTTATCCCCTTTTTTAAACAATGAAAATGATTGAAAACTTAAGATAATTCAGAATACCAACTCAATCTCTAACTAAGCAAATTAAGGATGAAGAACAAGTAGATTAGCACTAAAAAAAGCTTATTAGCATTAGTCCTTAATCATAAACAATGTGAAAATTAAGTCTGTAGATTTTTAATTTTAATAGATTACTCCCTGAGCTTTTGTCATTTGAAAATTTTAATCCTTGACTATAGATATAACGAAGGATTTCTAAAGTTTAACGTAAAAATAACATCTTTATTGCATAATAATTAAAAATTTTTAATAAACAGTTGTAATATGTGCAAAATGTTATAGCATTCAATGTGTTTTAACAATAGCAAAAGGAACATGTTTCATACAATGTAACTAAATTTGTAAAAATTCAAGTTATCACGTGATGGGCACATGGTTATCTTTTTTAAATAAAGGAATTCATCATCAAGGAACCAAATTGTCAAAGACAGAAGTTCAACGAGTAGTATGGAAAAAATAAAAATTTAGGGCACATTTAGCACGCTATATTAGCACTTCAGATCGTATTATTTAAAAATAATTTAATGTATGTTGACATCCATATATTATACTATTTATACGAAATCAAAAATTAATACAATACAAGTCGTGATATCAAATACGACCAAAAACCTCTGTTTTAGACTGTATTATATAATTTAAACTAAAAGTGCGTATTAATATACCAAAAGTGGTCTCGAATCCTAACTTTTACCTTGGCCTCAAATCTCGACCCCAACCATGGTCTAGAATTTTGAATCCCGACCTCGACCCTGGTTTTGAATCATGAATTTCGACATGACACCGTACTCGAATTCCAATCCCGACCTTGAATCCTAACCCCAGTCCCAAATCTTATCCCTAAATTTAGCTTCAAATCCCAACCTCAACGCAGGTCTTGAATCCTGTCCCCAATTTCGATCCTAAATCCTGACCTTGACCCCAGTCCTAAATCTCGACCCCGACTCCGGTCCTAAATCCCAACCTCGATCCCTAACGTAAAATTCGACCCTAAAACCATGACCTAAATTTACTATATTTAAAGTTTAAATACTAATACTAATATTTACAATTTAGTAGTAAACAAACATTGTAGAGTGTAATACAACATGTTAATACGATGCAAAACTAAACAATGTATCGTATAACACTAATACAATACAATACAATACGAAGTGCCAAACACGCCCTAAGATCTACACTATCACTATACTCATAGTTCAAGGACTAGTTGTGCAAAAAACAAAAAAAACATTATTCTTCCACAAAAAACAAGGATTAGCTTGATGGTCGTCTCTTTGAACACTCATTGTAAGCATCTCTCTCAATCAAATTGTCTTCAATACTATCGGCTCATGTGATGTAGCAGCATACTTGAATTTAAGGAAGTACCTAGGTGGCTTGAATCTTAAAGAAGTGTTTGAATAAATATCAAAGATTAATATTCTCCTTATATTCTTTCCTTTTAATTATCAAAGATTAATCTATTCAATCAATTGTTTCTTAATAATTATTTATTCATATTAATACATAAATATATTATAAATTTAACCAGCTGTTACAAAAAAATAATAAGTAGTTAAATTACATTAAAAAAAATTCTATTTAGACATTATAATTTAAAATTAAATTATATTAGCAAGATAGGCATTTTAACAAAGGATTCAAATTTGATATGACAGGCCAATCCTTAAAGATATTGAAAATTTGCAGACCACGTACGCATCGCAACACCAACATTTAAGAGGCAAAGTGACAGCTTTGCATCTTCACAACAAGAGACTTTCACTTTAGAGTCTCCTAGATCAGACACTCCTCGTTTGTCTTCTTTTTCTCTAAACGTAACTGACAAAGAAATTGGGGGTTGCTCTTCTCAACGACCTATGGGTCTGAATAAAGCAAAATTAAAGAAAAAAAAATGAAGAATTTTGCACTGTTATTGAAACAATCAAATATGAAATCAACAATTTCATAAATTGCTATAACAAGGTAACTCAAATAGGCAACAAAATTACCAACTCCAACTGCTACGAGCCCATAATGAGGCAAAAAACTAGTGCTAATTGAGCTTCGGGAAGGAACAAAATTTTATTCAAAGATTTAGATTCCATTACCAATCGAAGGTTACGTGAGTAGGTCCATAGCAAGTGGTTTAGAATTTTGCAAAAAAGAGGCCAACAACAACAAGATCAAGGATTGAACAATATATCTAATGCTTTTAGACAATAATTAGATGATATTGGAGGACGAAGAACTGGTCTACCAGGTTATTAAATCATTGCCCTTGTTTTAGTTTAAGATGTATTTTGTTTTATACTAGTAGTGTTATCTATGTAGTCAGAGATGCATGAGTGTGTGTTTTTTTCAGTGGTGTAGTATTTTTATGTAATTTTTATTATGTATACATTTTATATGTTTGATTTGTGATGTATTTATTTTTTACTCCATATTACACATAATTTTTTAATAATTTAAAAAAAGATTAGTGAAAATTTGTTTAATAATAAGAGAATTCACATAAATGTTACTTTTTAGATTTAATTTTTATTTATGACAAAAAATGTAAAAAGTTCTTATGTTACAAATAGATTGTTAGTTCCATATGTCTTGTTGGGACATTTCAACATGTCCTAACAAGACATTCCACCTCCCACATGTCCCACTAGGACAATTTTATATATCTTGACGAGACATTTTCACATATTCAACTAGGACATTCTGAAAACCTTTTACATTTTTCACTAGGATATTTCTACATGTCTCGACATAATATTCTGAAAACCCCTTAAATATCTAGCAGGGACATTTCTACATGTTTCGGTAAGACATTCCTTGCCAAAAATCTTCCACATGTCTTACCGGGACATCTAAACAAAAATAACAAAAACAGACACCATAAAAAATAGGAAAAGGAAAAAAAAACCAATAACAACACCCCTACCTACTTCCAGCCACTACCGGCGACTAGGGCCTCCACACGTCCTCAAACACTAGTGACGATCTCTCTTATTTTTTTCCTCTCTCTTTCTTTCTCTCTCTCTAGCGTGGTTCACCACCATTATTGCTAGCCTTGAACCAAACAAAAATAGACATCACTGGATCGGCGATGCTTAATCATGGCTTCAATGATCAAGGTTGAGGTGAGATGCGACAGTGCTAGATTTGCAATCCTCATCAACAACTTTGACGATCGATGTAAAGGCGAGACGTGATAGCTTCAGATATGCAATTCGAGGATGAAACCAACTCCGGTGATCAACAATGGTGGAATTAAGGCGAGGAAAATGACTTTGACAATCTGTAGCGACTTGAGGACAAAACCAGTTCCAATAAAGACAATGGCGGATCTATGGCAAGGAAGACGATGCCAGCGATATGCAGCGAGTCGAGGACGAAACCAGCTCCAGTGACAACAACAACAACAACAACAGACTACGGCGACGGTGATTGACGACTTGCTTCGTGACAGTGACGGTGGTGGGAAGGTTTCGTTGATTGGAACAAATCTAGAGAGGGATGAGAGAGAGAGACGAGGAGAGAGAGTGAGAGGAGAGAGAAAGGTGAAGTCATAAAAAGAAATGGAGGGGAAATTTGCATAAATTTTTGCAAGTTTTGTTTTTGTGGCATAAAAAATTAGAGATAAGAAAAATATGGCATAAGATGAAATTTTCTCTTAATAATATGCATTATGGCGTAAAAATTAGGAGTTGCATAAATTTTTAGGATAAAATTTAGAATTTTAAGACCAAAAAATTAATAAATAGATAGATCAAAATGGCCATCTAAATAGTGTGGCACCATATTTGATGCAATACTTGTACCAATCGCCAAAATAGTGTTGGTGTTTAGCGTGGGCTTGGAGCCTAACTTTGTTCCAAATTGGCACTAGGTGCTATAATAGCGCCAGCATTGGAGAAGCCCTAAAGAACTCCTTGAAGTAAGGGTTGAAACAAGTAGTTTTTAGGGTGTATTCTTGAGTCTTGTCCTGCCTAGTGCTTAAGGGGTTTAGAACTACGTCTTGCTTACTAGTTGCAAATTTTGAGGAGAATGGTTGCATCAACTCCTATATTACTTGCGCTCAATAATAGGATCTATGTGGCTCGGGCCTCGAATACGCATTTGGGCCATCAATCAGGTGTGCTCACATAATTGCAAGTGGCTCCTTGAAATAAGCCGGGCTAAATAGAGAGTGCTTAGAGTGAATTTCTGTGTTTGGTTAGTTTTCATGGGTGTCGTCTAGGTGGTTTGGTTGCACCTCGTTTATTAAGAGAATTCTTTCGGAAGGAGTTTTTGTGTGAACTCCCACATCACATAATAATTAGTTTTCAACGAAAATAATATTCTTTGTCGCTGGTTGAACTGATCCAAAGACCACGGCACCATAGCTGTTGCCATCCATCGGTTAGATCACTCCTTTATTGTTTTGTTTTGTTGTTCTTGATACGCAATCAACGCTGCTTCAAAAGCGCATATTATATGAATTACTATTTGATTACATTGGGCATCGTGTTATACGTCAAAGGTCTCAAGTTTGATGCCAAATAACTCTTGCTGTTTTCTGTGGTTGTTTCAATGCTTTTATTCTCTACTCAAAAAAGACAAACGAATAAAACAAATGCGATCTCATTGCAAAAAGACGACTAACTTAATTTACTACTGGCCTATGATTGCTTGGATATTATAGGATTTTTTTTTTCTTATTAATCGGAGATAGAGATATTTTATGACACAACAATTTTTATTATTAGTATTTTCTTAATTGAAATTTGCACCAGATGCCCCTAGTTTGAACTTAATTATAACACTTGGATCTTTATTTTAGAAATCTTGGCATCTGGATCACCAAATTTGCCTTGTTTTTTATTTTTTTTCATCCGCCGATCTCTAGTTAGTTTTTCTGTTACATGCCCTAAAACTCGATGAATTTATTTTTCCTCTTAGGTCCCCAATCTTTTAGACCGTTGGATTTCGGATCCTAAAATCTTATTTTGACACTTACTTTAACTTTTAAAATGGGAATAAGCAAATAGATAAAATAAAAATTTAGAATATTTTAGAAAATTTACAAAAAATGAAAATAAAAATATTGCTTCGTTTGAGAAGCACGTTAGAAAAACAAGTTTAGTTTGCTATAGTATAAAGCTCTCACATGCTACAGTAGTTTATTACAATATAAAGCTTCACATGCTACTGTATTTAAGTTCTAACTTCAAGTTCTAATTGATTTTCTAAACGAACCCAAAGTCCCTACTTTTTTTAAATCTAAAATTCCCACGTTTTAAGGGTTCTTTGGGTTGTTGTCTTCAATCATACATTTACAATTTACCACATGAACTTTTATTTTTGATAAGTTACACCGTTAACTTATAAATTTGTAACAAATTAATCCTCATTGATAGCAATATTAGCTTTTTTTAAATACTAAAATTGACCTATAACTTGCAAATAATTACTTGGCTAATGACATGAATGATCATTTGTATATATTTAACGTATATTTATTATGATTAATGTTTTTATAAAGTTTTTATCAAAACAAAAATTTTGGATTAACTTAATTTTGAATATAAATTTAGGTTAACATTGATAACAAAAATTTTGTATACTTTTGATTAACAATCTATGTGAAAATTATATATCAATTCCAGTCAAAAAAACTAACATTGCTATTAATGGCAGTGATTTATCACAAATTTGGAAGTTCAAAGCGTAACGTGCTAAAACAAAAAATTTAAGAAGAAAATTTAATATGTAATAAATTCAAGGGATAATAGTACTAAAAACCCACCTTTTTTAAGTAAAAAAAATATAATAATGCATTCAATGTATAGTCTCTTTAGTGTTAATTGGTTTTAACTAATTTTTTAATTAAAAACAGTGTAAAACTCTCACATATTACAATAAAAATAAAAAAATTACCAATGCTATGGTGTTTATGGTTATAACCACTAGTTTTAACAACTATATCAAAATTAAATAGTTTTTCTTAGTTCAAAATAGTTCTGAAAAAGTCGTTCTCAATGTAGGACTCATAGCTGACCACAAAATAATAGTATCATCGCATCGCAGAGAGATCCGCGATTTCACAACAAATGGAAATTAAGCGACATCATATTTTCTAAAAAATGTTAGGTTTTAATTACCAAAAGGGGCTTCCTTCTTTAACCCTTCATATATTCATATATATAGGAAACATAACATCGTATGTATGATCATAATGTGATATGACTTATTGGGTCCTCATGGATCTTTTATGTCTGCCTTGTGGATCTCTAACCTTCTACAAGTGTGACACTTAAGTTTTCAATTTTTGGGTTCTTAGTCTTTTGTATGGTGGGCCCTGCGTCAGTTTTTGAGCTTTATTTTTCATGTAAATGTTGCTCACATTGTAAAATAAGTGTCAGATTTTATTGTACTTTCCTTTTTGCTTCTTTAAGGACTTAGAATATATCGTTTATATCTTTAAATTTGAATTAATGTTCAATTCTTTTTTCTTTTTTTTTTAATCAAAGGACAATTTAAAAAAGGTCAATTTAGAAAAAAGAAGAAGATCAACGCCTTTGTTAAAAACAAGAAAAAAAAATATTTAAATCTCCCTTGTATGTGTGACTCACGCTGCCTTGCATATACTTTGCGTTTTTCACCTTTATTATTTTCGTGTTTAATGTTTATTATGTTTCAACCACTTTTTTTTTTTTATATTGGTTTGAAAACTTTAATATCTGATTTTTTATATCGTAATAATTTTTTACTTTTTATAATAGTTGTCAAGAGTTTTATATTATTTTTTAGTTATAACCAACTTTTAACTGAGATGTGAAATAAAAAGAAACATTTTAACTGAACAAATTTAGTCTTTGTTTGACACTCACACAGTTTGAACCGTCCACAATAAAATACTTTTTGCAGCTACAATATAAAATAAAAAATTATTACAATATAAAACTTTTAATAGCTATAATATTTTAAACCTCTAAAAGTTCTAATCAAGAGTTTCAACGGTTATTCCAATCTGGAGCGTTAACACAGTCTACTAATACTGAACTTGATGCGGTTGTAGCTAGAAAGTCATGCAAATAGAAACGAATATAGATTATTTGGATAATTTTCAGCTCCTAACTCCTAAGAAAAGTCCACGCCAACCTTTTCCACTCCTAAAACAAGTTCATTAATTATATTTTCTCTTTCATCTCTCTACTTTTTTTTTTTTTTTAATTCAAACGAAAGGCTTAACAGATTTTTGGCATCTCCGATAGGCAAAACATATTTTTTTAAACCAAAAGAAGACAATCCTAGTAGCTCCGAAACATTTGGATCGGATGCTTACAGATTTTAGAGAAATTTGAATGTTCCAATAAGTATGAAGTCTGTGGCTGTGGTGGGGATTAGTGTTCCTCAATTGGGCAGGGGCAGTTTGTCGTTGAAGCCTTCCGAGGAGGAGGTTTCTGTCAAGAGGGTGTCGTTTGTTGGGCTCTCGGTTTCAGCATCTTGTCGTAGGATCAAGTCTTTTGCAGACAAGAAGTGGTCAAAGGCAAGGAGTGAATTGCCGAGAGTTGCTGATCATCAGGACCATCGTAATGTTTCGAAGAGATTGCATAAGGATTTGAGCTCTCTTCCAAGTGAGTAATTCTGTTGTTTTGGTAAGCACTTTTACATAGTAACATGTAACTAGAGAATTTATGGATTCAGGTAGATATCAGTAATCACTTGGTATAGGACTTCTGGGCTGACTCTGACTCAGAAAGAAATAAGGTGAGAAAGATGAGGGTGTTTGGGAGAAAAGTTGGAATCAAAAGTTTCAACCATATACAGTAACATGTGAGAAGTTTACAATATTTTTGGTTAAAACTGTGTAGTCGGAACTATAACCCCAAACATCCTAAACATACGATGGACTTGAATGAGAGGTCTTAAAAACTGATTACTTTTATAAAACCTCTGCATAAGAATTTGAAACAATAAGAAGAATAGATGAAAACATCTGTTAGTTCTGTTTTTGACCAGAAACTACAGCTAGTGCCCTTAAATCTAAGAGGACTACTTTAGCCTTTTGTTTTAGCCTTTTGTTTCAAGTTGATTGTTTTCGACAAATTCTGGTTTAACACTAGCTGATCGTTTTCATTTTTGCAGCACAATTAACAGTTTCTGATCTTTCTACCAATTCCAAGGCTGATACCAAGATGCGAATTGCATTCAAGGTATGATGCTAGTTGCAAAGGAGGGGAAAATATCAGTGAAATGCACGCTAAAAGCTTCATTATTCGTCGGTCAAATTATTAAATTTTGATGGCAGGGGTCACCAGGATCTTACAGTGAGGATGCTGCACTCAAAGCCTATCCTAAATGTCAAACAGTTCCTTGTAACGAGTCTGAAGATACGTTTAAGGTTTAGTATGCTAGTAGTCTTGACATTCTCTAAAAAAATAAAAAATAAAAAATAGAATATTGTTGAAATTTGGTCACTTTTATCTAAATACTTATGTAGCAACAGAACAAAGTATTGTGAATTATTTGTAGGCTGTTGAATTATGGCTGGCTGATAAGTTGGTTCTTCCGATTGAGAATTCCTGCGGTGGAAGCATCCATCGGAACTACGATTTAATCCTCCGGCATAGGCTTCACATTGTGGGGGAGGTTCAGCTGGCTGTAAATTTCTGCCTTCTAGCTCTACCAGGAATTAGAGCAGAGCACTTAAGACGTGTCCTAAGTCATCCTCGGGTCGGAAATCATTTTTATGACTGGTCATTTCATAATAGTACATGCTTTTGTTCTGTCTTGCACATGTAAATGCTTTTGCCAAGTCTATTAAAAATTTACTGTTATAGTGCTAATGTTTTGAGAATTCCATGGTTTTAGGCACTTTCCTCAAGTGAGACATTCCTAAACAAGTTAGGCGTGGTCCAAGAAAATGCTGATAATACAGCCGGTGCAGCTCAGGTCATTTTATACATGTCTCTTTAGATCCTTATTGTTAGTTTGTCTGACATACGACATACTCATAGGTATAATCTCGCTCAATTTTTCTTTATTTGTTTTCTCAATTTTCATTCAGTATATTGCGTCAAAAAGACTGAGGGGAGTCGGCATTATTGCAAGTGCTCGAGCTGCAAAAATTTTTGGCCTTAATATTGTAGCAGAAAGCATTCAGGTAAAGTCTTCTTCCAAGTTCTATAATATATGCAACTATTCTTGTCAAATCTCATGTGAACCAAAGGCTGCTCGGTTTCTTACCATTATTGACTTCTGTTGCATGGAATCATTCGCTGCCTAACACCGTTTTCCGCTTCCATGGCTTATGCAGGATGACCCTTATAACGTTACACGTTTTCTTGTACTTGCAAGGGATCCAATTATTCCAAGAGCTGACAATCCTTTCAAAGTGAGATTTTTGTATGCTCCTGTCGTCCTTTCTTAACATTATGGAGGCTGAGTATAGTGTTCTTCTCCATTCCAGACAAGCATTGTATTTACTTTGGACGAAGGGCCCGGAGTTTTGTTTAAAGCATTGGCAGTGTTTGCTCTGAGGGAGATAAATTTGACAAAGGTATGTAACGTGAACAAATAAAAGAATTTATTCTGCTAGTATAATGCAGAAAGTGTTTAGAATCTTGATCTTGCTATTAATTTCTGTGCAAATTCAGATCGAAAGTCGGCCACAGAGAAAGCGTCCATTAAGGGTGGTTGATGACTCCAACACTGGGAAAGCCAGGTGAGTATCGTTTTCATGCTATCTTCTGAATCCGATAACACCACAATTCCATCCTTATTAGCTCTTTATTGTATTTAAAATCTTGACCGTAAATACAGCAAGAAATAACTTTGGTTTAACCTTAACACATTTGGCCTTTTTATGTTGTAGACCAATATTCGTGTTTTGCCTCGCTCTCTGTGTTTCTGTGTTGAGCAAAATTTCACAAGTTAAACAAGAAATACAAAAAGTTGCGCTGCGCTGACGCCAAATTGTTTAAGCATTTATCGAAACGTGCTTGCTTAAAACTTGGTTTTACTGCATCATTGCACCTTGTTAATGTATGCTTTGGTGCAAATAAGACAGCCTCCACTTTTCCTTTGTCGCAGGTATTTTGACTACCTTTTCTATATCGATTTCGAGGCGTCTATGGCAGAACCACGTGCACAAAATGCGCTAGAGCACTTGCAGGTGCTAAATCCGTGTCTTTCCTGCTAAATCCTTGTTCAGCATGTACTTTATCTCATTCATTTCAGAACAAGTCATAATGTGCTACAATAAAGTATTATTCGTGCTGGATGTTAGAAATCCCAATTCATTTCTAGTTATCTAATTAGCGCAGTTCTTAAATGGCTCCGAGTTGTGCGTGCTGGACATCTAAACCAAACTTGTTATTTATCAGCAGGAATTTGCGACTTTTCTTCGAGTTCTTGGCTGCTATGCCATGGACACAACTCTGTAGCCACTACACTTCTCCTCTGCTTATTCCTGTACTTATCTTTAGTCTTCTACTGTATTGAATCCTGTACTATATTATCAGCCATTTCATGAAGTGGTCTTTGATCTCTTATCGGAGAAAAGCTAGCTTGATCCGTCATCACGCCATTCATTCGAGTCCCATCAAAGAGAGGTGAGGAATGGAATCTCTTAAGCAGAAAAAAAGAGTGTGTAAAAGGGATTGATTGGACTATGGATTCTATTCGGAAGAACTTGTTCAGATAATGCTCAGATAATGACATGTTTGAGGATTGTGTGGAAGCTGTCGCGGAGTCTAGGTGTTCTCAAAAAAACATGGTATGATAGCAACGACCCAAATCATGATAGCAAACTAGGGGATTTTTTTTTCTTTTTTTGTTTTAGTAATAGTCAATATATGTATTTGGTTAATTACATATGTGGGATATAATCGGGTAATTTGTTAGTCCTATAATATCCTTAATTTTCTCTTTGAACTCATGCTTTTGAAAAACTTCTATGTAAAGAATTTTACTTTTCCTCTTTTTTTTTTTTTTTTAACACTTGACAGCAAAAAAATGGGATCGAATTCTTTTCAAACGATCGGTTAAATTAGAATCAATAGGATTTGTAACTACTTTTAACGGTCATATATAACATATGAATCAGTGCTTTCAATACTCCCAAGCCAATCGACAATTAGTTAATGAAGGACGTTTGTCATTTTTAACTGACGATCGACTTTTTTCCTTCATGCTATTTTCCTCTCCAAATCAATTGCCTTTTTTGCTCTTTTGGAAAAGAAATTTTGTTCAAGAAAAAGCAGATTCAACACTAACACCATACCATATAAGGAGACTCAAACCCAACAAAGTCCGGACCCACAAGTGAATTCGGATGAAGTTGATCAAGAAGAAAAAAGTGTGTTGAGTTCCGACAGTGGAAAAAGTGACTAATCAAACCAAGAATCAAGCACGTATTCTCTTTCAGCAACGGCTTTATAATTGATGAAAACTTTCAATCAACCGAGATCTAGAAATCACTAGCAATTAAGCCACACGTCACCTTTTTTATCACATTTGTTATTACACTGTTATAGTCTGGTAAACATGCCTTTTTATTTATATAAACTTAAAAGGATGTTTAGAAATGTGATAAGAATTATTGGTTAGAATTATTTTTATTGTAACATATAAAAATTTTATACTGAAGTAATTTTTTTTATTGTTATTATAATATATAAAAATTTTATATTATTTATAATTAAATTTATAATAAAAATCATAATTTCTATCACTCGATCAAACGTAGGCTAATGTTAAAATTAAACTTAACAAGCGGTCCGTCCAAAAATTATAATCTATAGCCCACACGAAGCAGTTTCAACAAATAAAGCATTAAATATGGCAGTTGCTTAGGAAAGTGGCGGGACATGATGACTAGTAGTAATATGGATGGCCACGTTCCTTGTAAGTTTGTTGTTTCCTTCGTCAAACAGGCAGGAAGTGATGATGACGGCAGTAATCATAAAAGTCTAGTCCTTGTTTTTTCCTTTAGCCTTTTCTCCTTGCATTTTTTTTTAACTTTCCCTTCCATTTTAATAATAAAAAATCGCCTAGCTAGTTAGATCACGATAATGTATTTGGTCTAGTTTTGTGGACTTGGTTAAGTTTTGGACATATTGTTTGATTCTCCTCTGGCCAGGCAGGAGGGCCCTCCAGAAAGTTACAGTGTGGGGAAGGCAACTAGCTTCTTCACTTCATCTCTTGTCGTCCTATTTCTATATAACGTCAAAGTTGTACGTGTATATACTGTATTGAATAAAAAAAAAAAAAAAAAAGAAGCTTCCATTTATTGGCTATGCCAATATTTTTATTTTTCTTTTTTTTGAAATTGTATCTTATATGGCACGTGGTAGCATCGATTTTAGGAATTGCAGACCATTGATCAGATGGTCACAAGCCTTTTCTTTAAAAGAAAAAAATCTTTTTTAGACTGGAATATTTGCATGGCAATTCAACAACATTGTTATTTATAATATTAATTCGTGTAAATTAATATTTCAAATATATTTCTGTCAATGTTTCTGTCATGAGCCGTAATTTAAACTGGACAATTGAATCATAACGACATATTCTTTATGCCACCCCATTACAAATACTTTTTGTGTGTATTTGTTGTCAATTCTTTTTTTTGTTTGAAATTTATCTCAATATAAGGAAGAAATATACATATATATATATATAAATTATGGTCCCTCAATCTTTTAATAGGTAATATTTTAATTCTTTTTTTAATTTTGGTAAAATAATTTCTGAATTTTTAAACCCTTGACAATTAAGTCTTCTCTGTCAAAATCTCTTAAAAACCTCATGAAAAAATACACGTGCATACCATGTGAGGATTTTAAGATTGAAATTACTAAAATGTCCCCATTCATCTTAACTTTCAGCAAAAAAAAAAAAAAAAACCAAACCTTCAAAACAAAGCAGTCGCAATCCGCCGGAAGCCCAACCCAAAGAGCTTCGTCTCATTGCACGAGCCGTACGCCGAAACCATGTGAGACGTGTCCTAGGTCGACGGCAACAGCCGACAGCAAGATCTTCGCCGTTCACCGCTCCATCATGCCCTCTGCCTTCCTCGCCAAGCTTTCGTCCAGTTGCGATGCCGACATCTACTTCAAGTACCAGCTTTCTGGTAGCTTCCAACAAACAATAAAAAAAAAGAAAAGAAAAAAGAAAATCGGTAGCTTAGCTCGTGATTTGGGTCCCTTTCTCAAATGTCAGTTATTTCTCTTCATCAGCACGATTGGGAATCTGCATAAATCAAATACATACATACATACATGGGGAATTAGGTTTAATTGATTTGGGGAATTAGGGCTCACATTTTTCCCTCTGCAAAATCCAAATACAGAGAAAAAGAGATGCCAACCAAAGCAGATCCGTCGTCAAACCTCTGCCACCGCAAGTGAGCCCAGCCGTACCACTGCGAACCACTTTATCATTCTTTCTTTCTTTCTTTTTCTTTTGCATTTTTGGGTTTTGTGTTTCATGGTTAGACTTTTTTTGTTCATTTTCCATTGTTTTTTGGACTGGTTGGGAAAACGATTTCTTTTGCTGCTGTGTGATAGTGGGCTAGAAAGGAAAAAAAAGGTGCAACTCAATCGCACTACGGTCAAAGAAGGATTTTGTTGCTGTGCGGTATATGATGGTGGTAGGCTAGAATTTTGTAGCAGCTCCGGCCTTAAGTTTTTTTTTTTTTTTTTCCAATTGTTTTAATTTGTTATCTCTTATTATAATTAAAATTTTGTTAATCACTAAACTGCACATGACCTTTTCTATTAAATATTTGGTGGATTTTGATAGAAAGGGTTAAATTATCGAAGTTTAAAAATTTAGAGACTATTTTGTTAAAATTTAAAAGAAAAATCAAAATACCACCTATTAAAAGTTGAAGGACCACCTATAAAAGTTTCTGACTTATATTTGCCGATGATTAATTGTTTACTATTTTTATTTCTCATCTTTTCGTACAATACATTATTGGTCGTCAAGCTCCTATTACTTTTGTCAACAAATTGGACTAGCTGCTTATAAAACTCAAAGTTCTCATCCTCTACGGATTTTTCTTTCCCCACTTTTTTTTTTTTCTTTTTCCTACTTCTTAGCGTCTTCTTTTTTTTATTTTTGTCTTCTTATTTTCATTTTTATTTGAGGTTGATTTCCAGCTTCAAGTCATAAGACGGACTCTAATATTAGTCTCTGATTTTCAAAATATTCCGCAATGTATTCTCAATCTAATGAACTGTCCCAATGGAGTTTTCGTCTCAAAATTTTTTAAACGTATCATAATTTCCTCTTCAAGTTCAAAATTACCCTCTTTTCATCATGAAACCTCACTTTTTTTAAAACTTAAATAGAGAGATTCACTCTATACTTTACGATGAAGTTAGTTGTTTCATCTTCATTAAATTATGTGTATACCACTGAAACTGCACATGTAATTAGTCACATAACTATTCTCTGA